>JABJVR010000034.1:4733093-4769134 GCA_025773905.1 Chitala chitala | reverse complement strand
AGCCTCTGTGCCGAGTGCGTCTCTGTCCTGACCTGGCTCTGCTCACACAGAGCACAGACTAGCAGAACACACAGCCTCTGTGCCGAGTGCGTCTCTGTCCTGACCTGGCTCTGCTCACACAGAGCACAGACTAGCAGAACACACAGCCTGAGGATTCTGTGCTGGTGGGTGTTGTGGGAAAGGTGCCGTCCAAGATCACACTGACAACACACTTCAGGCACGATGACAACAAAGCATTGAGCAAGGTTCATGGAGGGGGGGGGGGGGTCAACCTAACTGTCTTTACATTTTCTTCACACTTTTAATCCATTAAACATGTTTTTACAAATTTTTAAGTAGAAAATGCCATCTTGAGTTGAGGAATATGCAGCTCTAGGTGAATGCATGCATAATTAGCAGCACCAGCACCTTGTGCCCCAACTTTATTCAGTATCTGTCCCAGGCTTGTGTATAATTTATGTATTAATTTTTTATTGTAGCTGCCATGTCCTAATGGGAATGGTTGCAGTGTGGAAAGAGGATCTTGACAGAGTGAGGATTTATTGCACTAATGACACTACAGAGTTACACATGCATCCAGAAACGTGCTCCTCACAGAGGTCTGACATAGTAAACACACACAGCACAATGCGTATAACCCGGTGTGCTTAACAAAACCCTCAGTAATAATTAATGGAATATTATACACATGATACCGCATGTACCATATTTCTGTGAATAACGTGATTACCTTTCTCACGTTTAATATAGCATGTCTAAGAAAACATGTAATATGTTATTTAGAACAGATTGCAGTTGCGGCTATGCAGGAAAGTCTGACATTTTGCTTAACTTGACTAGCATGCAGACCTCCCTTTGCTCTGACCCTTAAAGATGGACATTTAAATTCATCAGCTGTTCAGTTTCCGACTGGAAGAATGAGTTGATGAGAAAGCATATAAGGTATCCTGTCACATTTAAAGAAACTGTCGATTCGTGTAAGAGAATTAAGTGTGTAATGTGAATAGAATGGAATATTGTGCTGCAAGATTACACTGCAACATTAGTTATTGTTAATCATATAGTGAATATATACGTATGAAGGGGTCACCAAGATCTAATCCACATAATTATAATTAAATATGGTCAGAAGCTAATCAAGTTGCTGTTAACATCCAAAATAATGATGTCTTTAATTTATATGTTTAGCTTATCTGTTCTATTTTTAATTGTATAATTATTTATAATCTCTGTCTCCTGAAAAAGCTGAAAGTCATTTAATGTTTCATCATACTTCACGTAAGCATTCCAAATGACACGTTAGCTGGCTGTTTCTACGTCCTGAAACACATTTTTGAGGGCTGCTAGGTTTTTTTCCATAAAATAAAAATGTTGTGGCTTTCCTCAGGCAGAGGCATGTGCCATCACACCTCTGAGTGTCCTGAAGCCTGGCTTTAACACATGGCACAAAAACCCAGAACAGCGTTTCCCTAAGTACGGCTCGCAACCCAATCTGGGTCTTGGACCTGCTTGCGATAGGTCACCAAAGAAGATAGTTGAATAGAAACTGAAATGTTTATGTTATTGGGACCCAAAATGGATCCTTTCTTTTGGGTTTTATGATCAATGTAGAGATATCAAGAACGTAGGCTTCATCCTCCACCTCCCCTTGCTGTGGGCAGGCTGTCATCTCAGTAACATCTCATGCTCTTCTATGCTCTCACTTTTGCTGTCGGACCAGCCAGCTTTGGTGAAGTAGAGTTCATTTCCATTTAGATCCTTCTGAAAACTGTGACTGTCCTGCACCTGTGGAGATGTGCATATCAGGAAGGCACATAATGGCTTTGCATTCCATTGTGGCCATGTTGACACCCCAGCATTAGTTTCACCCCTTCCTATAATGCAAGGGGAAGGTGGGTGGCCAGGCAGAACATCTTAGTGTGGTGACATTCTCTTAGCATAACTAAGGCATCGTCTTCCTTTCCCTTTCGTGGCTAGGGTGACCAAGCAGACTGCAGGAAAATGCTCCTCCTGCCCTGACATTAAAAAGGTCTTCTGATGAAAGTAAGCCTTCATTACAATTCCTTGTTTGAGAAGGTAGTGATGACCTTGGCTCTCGCACCCTTTTTGAATGGCTAGTCCGTAGTTTCAGATGTAATATTCACACTGTGGATAATTATAGAAAATCCTGCCCCCCCCCCCCCAACAATCCCCCCACTTACTGGTGGCTCATTTGGGTAGACTGCTGTCAAAGAAAGATGCTACAATGAACTTTTGTTTTTTAGTTCCAGTTCAAACTGTGCATCAGCGTAGCAGTAGTTTTTCGCATTCCATTAAATCAATATCTTTTCTTAATGTTTAAAACTAGAATTCACATATGAGTCTGTGACAGGCATGAACACAGAACTCCTCAGGATATCCAAATATACCAGATTAATACACCAGCAAATATCAGGTAATTTTATGAAGTAAAGCATCAGTCTTCCCACATCAGTCAATAACTTTTTTGTTAATATATTTAATATGAAGTAGAAATTTTAAATATACATGCATATGCAGCAGTCTGGAACTTTTGGTTTGTGCATACAAAAGACATTATTTATAAAACATGTAATGTTCAAAGATATGTTTTCCTTTGCTGACATAAACATAAATAGTGTGACCTTGGAGACGACAATGTGGTGTGCAGGTAGAACATGGAGCTGATGAAAATTGAGACGGAGACACTAATAACTCAGACAGGTTTAAAATGAGTTTAGCCCAGCCCTCGTTCATCACAGCAGTAATGTCATTTGCAGCACAAGTCTGACCATCGAGCACAAACGCTGCAGTAAATAATCTCAGAACCAACATCCAGCCATCAGCATACATTTACTGCCTAGCATCCCGACACAGAAAGTGCTCTGAACACAGACACACACGTGTGCGCTAGCACGTGTGTGCACGCATGTAACAGCAAGCATGCGCACAAAGGTAATTTCAATAATGCATAATAAATGCAAAACATTTTAATATTGTACATGCATGGTGTATCATTCTTTGTTAGATTATGGATCTATCCTGGTTATAAAAGTGATGTAAGGCTGTAGGCATTTATGCATTTGCTTACCTCCTGTTGTACAGTGCATCTGTATGCAGTGGATAGGATGAAACTGGCAGAAAATATTCTCAGAAGCAATCCTCTCATATATTCTATGTGCTTATAATCTTTAAAATGATAACGTATAGAAAGCACTTCACATAAATGCCTGTGTAAATTTTTTTGCATTTTTAATACAGGTGTAAAGGTGATACCTGGGAGGTGGGGTGGGGGGGTTGACATTTTTCTGAATTTCAGAGATGCTATTAATTCACACTTTTGTTCTCCACTAAGATGAAAAAGTCATTATCTCAGAAAAAATGGTATAGAGGAGAATATTTTCAGGAGGAGGAAAGTGATAAAAAATGAGGACTGATATGGCTGTGGTTTGTTTTTGAATTAGTGTTTTTTTTTTTTTTGCTCTTTGAGGGATGAGGGCACTCATGCATTGAAGTTCAAGCGAACATTAAACAAGAGCAGATAACGCAAGCCCTGTGCAGCTGATACTCAATGATGAATCTTGGAGCATATAAATTGGCTAATATCTGAAAACATTTACACACGCTGGAGGGATTTACCTCTTGTAGGGCATGATGGATGGCCCTGTCGAACACCGCCAGACAGCTCTGCAAATCTCAGCAGCCGCGGAAGAACTCGTTCGATTTTTCCAAATGAATCCCTGTAAATGAATTGTCCCGCTAAAGATGAGAAGTGCTGATTTCCCTTCGCTTCGCTGTGGACTATTGGCAGGGATGGAAGACGTCCCAGGATGACCCTCTGCTCTGGTGGCTTCTGTTGTGCCCTCCCATAACCAGCATACATACACACACACACGCACACCTCCTCCTGTAACCATCCCTGCTGAACCTTGTTTTTTCAAGCCTTGACCAACTGTCAAACAAAGGTACATGGATTTCTTCACTTTCACATTATTTATTCATTATACTCACACACACACACACACCCGCCAACGCAAATACACACACACACACACACACACACACATACACACCCACATTGTCATTCTTGCCCTTGCTGTATGGTTAACCATAAATTTCAATGAAATATTATGTTACCTGTTCCCAATTTTTTTGCCTGAACATACAGGGCATTGTGATTACTAGGAGTTTAGATTGAATTTCACACTTGTGTTGGACGCATGGCAGAGTGCCCACTCATGCCCACTTCCACACTGCCTTCCAAGGCTCACGTCATGTACCTCATGTTCTGTCTGCATTCACAGATCTGTAAACTTGGCTTTTCTGTTCTGTACTGTGCTTGTGCAGAATGTTGTAGCGTGGCCCTAAGGTCTAGACGATAATGAAAATTATCTAGGTGGTTTAGATTTAAAGCTGATGTGCTGAGGTGTATTAAAGATGCTGAAAGACACAAAGACATATGTCTAACTTAAGTTGACACTATCTTTCAATAGACAAAATAACAGCAAGGCTCAAAATGTGGTGGGTGGTGATAAGCTTTTAAAGTCATGTGGAAGACACAAAATGTATACAAACCTTACAGTGCATTGCAACGTTTTATTATTGAGACATTCCTTCATCTGTTATCTATATTTTATTACTTTAGTGATATAACCTTAATTGTTAGTAATTCCATATTGTCATACCACACTTTTTTCCACAAGGAATGGGGTGTTTAAAATGATTTTTTGGTGAACTTGAATTATCTCTGGAATGCGTTAAAACTTCTCCCACTGAAATTAATGGAATAAATTGTGTTAGATATTTTTAAAATGTATATATATTTTTGTGGTATATGGAGCAATTATAAGAATAAAAATGATTTAGGTATTCAAGCTACGCGTGTGCGTGCGTATGTGTGTGTGTGTGTGTCACGCCCACTCATTAACGCTATCCAGCTATTGCTATTACCGAAATTTATAAAACACCGGTCAAAACGTCGGGCAGTATTGCCTTCCATGAAGTGTACTGAGCGGTTACGATCCCTTGTCCTTATGGTCGCACCATCCTGTGTATCCCGTTTAACCAGTTCTTCCCTTCTGTTCTACCCAGCCCCAGACTTCGTTTCGGATGGATCTTCACGGTGCTACGGACCTTTGCTTGTTTTACCGGACCTAATATTAGCCAGGTGTTTCGTACCCTGATACAACGATTTAATACAACGATCCTGTCTGTCTTTGGGAAATTATTACAGTGTGTGTGTGTTCACCACCTTGACTGTACCATGTTCACATTTGTTTGAAACCGTCAACCAGTAATATGATGCATATCAAGGAAACGTTTTTTCTCAACCTGCTGCATTCTTATGATATGGACAGTAGGTTCAGCTCTCAGCCAATCAATGCATTCCAGATATGACGCTGTGTTATTTCTGTATGGTTGTGAGCATGGCATTAAATTATACTTTCAACGTGCTCTTAGCAAACTCAATCATAATTTTTAACTCAAGTGTGTAAAATAGCAAGGAGCTATAAGATCTAAAAAATATAGGAAAAATCATATATTTATATGTAAAACCAGCTATAATAGATCAATAAAAAAGCTAAACAACTGATAGAGGTACTGAATTTATCTTTGCTTGCTGTGCAAACTAAACTGTCTACCACACAAATGTAAAAATACTGTCTCTTTCCAGACCAATGTCAGCTTGTTTACTGGATGCACTACTGTTTGTTTTCATTTACAGTAATTCCTTTTGGTTTTATTGTTCTATTTTACGTTAAAGGTTTAATCAAGACTAACAGATGATGTCCTGTGTATGAGAGTACTTCTAGGTGTCCAGCAATTTTACACAGCTATGAAAAAAGGAGAACATGATATATAGTAATTAATTATGTCTTCCCTTATGGTAACTAATGGTAACGATTGAAATAATTGTGTCTAATTTAATGGCATTTGATGTTATTTTAACATAAACGAGCATCATTTTTGTGGCTCAGAAACACATAATTTGTTCCCATTGACATTAACGCTAATTACACTTTCCAGTTATGAGGATTCACACTACAAGGGATTCCTCACGAACCAGTTACCCACGCAAGGTGGGGAAGACTCTCCACTGTCCTGCAGCATTCAGGAGACTAATTGGAAGCAGGATTGAGAGCAAGAAAATAAATGAACTGGAAGAATAGCCTACAGCTTTGGAAAGTTTGTCACAGGCATTTGATTTGGGTGGTGGGTGAATTCACAGAACAGGAAGATGCAGTATGTTCACATTAAAGGAACTTTATTCAGTACCGAGTACTGACATTTATACTATAAAATGAGTCTGGGTATGGACTGACTGAAAAAAGAGAGGAAAATAATTACATTTAAGCATTAAAAACATGCATAGCACTAATCTTGGTGTGGGTGACTGTGATTGGCTATTTCTACTCCCTGCCCCCATCACTCGATAAAGAATATAAATGATGATATCACCTCTGACACCTGATGAACCCTGATGATACCCCTGTGCACTTCTTTTGGCATACCCCCCACCCCAGGAATGGGCCAGTGTCCATCCTGCTGGAACTTCTACACCCCCACGTGAATGTGAAAAACAAAACCATATGAACGGTCCACATTGATCTTGTCTGAGCTGGGCAATCTCGCCCTTACTCTGTTGTGTGTGAAGACACAGTTTCGTGAATGAAAAGGTGAAAATATGAGGGAAAAAAATCAATGGTTTATAACATTATAAAGGCTGGAAGCTATTAGAGGCTGGGTTAGTGTCCTTTGTAAGTGTCTCACTTCCAGCAGCAGGAGCCTAAGAGCCACTGGCATTTATCTACACCAGTAAGGCAGCCAGCATTTTCCTAAATATTACCATGGGCTATAATTTATCTCTTAGTCAGTCATAAAAACACATAGCAAACTCTTGCATATCGTTTTCTTTCATAAGTAGTCAAAGTATTATGAATGACAAATTATTGGTGTAAATTAAATACACAGTAATATTTAATGCTGTTTTTCAGCTGTATGTTCTATAACGTTGTTTATTGTATGGTAAAAATTTTCAAAGGTGAAGTAAACAAAATACAATAAACGGTTTGCATGTCATCTGCCGCGTTATGGGTTTTTTTTTTTTTCATTTTTTTTTTTTTTGCATTTACGTCATTGTTGAAGATGGAAATCCAAGGCGGCTGCAGCAATGTCTCACTGATTGTTTTGACAAATACTGGAAAGGAAGGGATCCAAAGCAATCTGAAGTTTGACTTTGACGAATGGCTGTACTGCACCGAAATAAAAATGTGATAATAAATAACTCATTCACACAAATGTCTTCCTTGATTAAATTGAGTAATTGATATTTTTTGAGTCTGTACATAGCCTTCGCACATGCACAGTGCAGCCCATAAATATGTAGGTAGAGGTATATATGTTTTTATTTGCAAATGACTTAATTATACTGATAAGACTACATTTTTAAACGGGATAGTATTGGAGAATCCAATGCAAGAATATCGGGGTGAAATTTTGTGTAATATTTTTAAATAATTTACCTTCATTGTTTTACTCTTTTCTTAAAATTTTGAGCAAATTCTTTCTTTTTTTGCTTAAAATGTCACGAGAGGATTAATAATAAGATTAGCCTTTTCACTGTGTTGCGTTTCATCTACACGAAAAAAGACAAACATTAAGCTAAGGGTAATAAAAAGCGACAGGAAATTGTGTTTTGCTTTTTGTGTTTTTTTTTTACCTTTATTTGCCATAGCGCAAATATTTATAGAGCAGTTGGTAAACCTGAAAAAGCAGCCTAGAATGCAGATGGGAAGCTGTCCGCGGCTGTATTTGAATGCTGCTTTGAACGTAACTCATAAATCATTCACAAATGCCCCAAAAGCTCACATAGCAACTCCGTTTAATCACGTCACTGGCACGTGGAGTGGGAAAAAGTGCATTTATGTGTGCTGAGAAGACACACACACACACACACACACACGCGCACACGCTGCTGCTTCTACCGACGGTGTTTTTCTTCACAGTGCTGTTTCAGTAAATGCGCACGTACTGCGGACCCCACTTTCGGTGTTAAGCTGCACGGCACACAGTGGAACCATCAGCAAGTCACAGTGCAAAGAGAAGAAGAAAAAAAAAAACAGAAGGTGGCAAAGGCGTTTTATTTCATAAACGTTTTAAATTGTCCAACGTAGCAATTTCGTAGAATATATTACTTAAATATTGTGTCCCCTCTCCCTCACCAAGTACATTTGCGTGTTTCACTTGCACCTGAAGTAAGGAGAAACGTTACCCTTCTTAAATTCCACACCTTCATATAATTAAACTAAAACTTGGAAAAACGTGGTGGAAATGACTTTGGGAGCCTCCGTACTCACCCACTGTCACAAGTGGTTGTCCAGGCTGTGGACTGTCCAGGGTCACACTGCTAAGCAACAGGAAAACACAGAGGACCATCCCCGTAACACTAAAAAACACTGAAAGATACTAGCTGTGATGGGCTGGAGATCCACCTGAAAACAGTACGTGGTGCCAGAAGCAGGATTTATCAATCTGACTTGGGAATAGTAACACCTAGATTTGATTAACAGTCAGGATATTGGTAGTGTCTTTCAGTCCTGAAAAGAATACATATAAAATATAAATAAATAAATAAATTAAATATAGGGAGGGGGCCTTGGGGGTGGTGTTGGTTGAAATGAAACCCTTCTGACAGTAATTTACAGTAATTAGCATTCTGGGAGACATCACCCTTTCCACTCTCCTCTCTGTTGTTTAAATATAATATTTTTTTTTATTACGTCTAAAGCTGGTTTAATAGGTTCTTTTATCTTAAAATGCTCTTCTCTTCATCTTATGGTAGAAAAAGGCAAGAGGGTGTTTAAGTGTTTAATCTGGAATCCAGCTGTGTTGAGGCCTCTTTGATGCCATTTGGGTCAAATGAGAAAAACACCCTGAAAACTGGGTATGTAACAGGTACATAAATGTATATTTTCTTGTGTGTGTGTGTGTGTGTGTGTGTGTGTGTGTGTGTGTGTGTTGGGGGGGTGTCTCTATGTCAATATGTGTGTTTACCATAATGTAATTGGGACAACAAAGAATTTGCCTTTGGCATGCTGTTCACATGCAATATTTTATTTGTCCTATTATCTTGCATGAAGGTGTTGGCAGTATAGAAGAATGTGGTAAATTTAGTGTACACTTAACGGGCCTCCTGGTGGTCTCCTTCATAAATACCACAACCTTGGTACAGGTCTATATATAATTATTAGTATCACTATAGTCTGTCATTCCTAAATGTTTCCAAGACATTTTGGTAGCTGCAGAATAATTTCAACAATATATATATTTTATTATTGTACAAGGTTGTTTGGAACGCAGCAGACATGGGGTAGATTTATTTAACATCTACAGGATGGGGGGGTGATGTTTTGTAAACTACAGCTTTGTCGATGTAGACAGTAATGGTTCATTTGCAAACTAAATTCAATGTTCACTGTGGACCCTGGCTTGGGAAGGGCCATTTGTTCTTATTAAAATAATATATAGATTCTGAGTGAATATTGCATATTATATTCAAACCATCAGGGCATTTCTTATGCCTTAATATAGCTTCAATACCACTTATCAAAACATTGTTTGGAGCCAGAAGGCCATCATAGCATTGGCCAACCACTGAATCTGTTTTAGTACAATTTTATTCAACACCCCAGGTGAGCAGACCAAAGACACCTGCAGATACCCTACTTTCAGATGTTATATACTTTACACTACCTTGAAGTGTTCGCTCCCAATGGACTTTCCACATTTTGAATTTTTGAATTTCTGCATTTCTGACCAGAAACGTCAGGTCTTCAGTAGTTTTTTTCTCTGTACTCTTCCACAGCACCCACCTTTGTGAGGTTTCCAGGTTAACCCAGTGACGGCTTCTCAGATCGCACCTGTGGCTCCCTCCATCTACATGACTGTTACGGTACCACGCTGTGCTACTTATCTAGTCACTGAGTTTTCGTTGATGACCTTCTCTAGACAGACTCAGCAAATTCTTTCAGTTTTTAAACAAAGAATTTAAGATGTTTAAAGTTCGAGGGATTCTTTAACGGCGCCACCTGGTCAATGTCTCCCATCCACTTGTAATAGCTTCAGCTACTCGGTCTTGATAATGCTGCTTGTTTACACACGTTTTCTCACTGATCCTGGCCTGCCATAAACACGTACAGTATGTATTTTCTCACTCTTCCAGACACTTTAGTTGAAAGGTGACTCCCGTTCAATTAATTATGACGAGCACTGGTTTCACCAGAATTTATTTCACATCAAAGGGGTGAATACTTAGAAAATCAAAACTTTTCAGTTTTTAAATTGATATTTATGTTATTTTTTACATCAATGTTATGGACTATATGCACACATTTCCAATTAAATAAATTTTATTTTACACTAGAAAGTATGTAAAATTAATCACCAATGGGTGTGATTGATTACATAAGCAAAGAACTGTATGTATATGTATATACTGAAAATATATACAAACATACGCGCACATCTTCAAAACTCATTAAATGCACAATATTTGTATATATTGCATAAACGTTATGCAACTACAAACAACACATACAGCTTCATTTATATTCAGAGTACAAAAAAAGGGACGTATCAATTTTAGAGACTTCCTATACGTGACCAAAGGATGGTGCAGGCTACTTTCCTAAAATCCTCTTTATTATAACACTTTAACAATTGTTGTAACATGGCCTCAATTTAAATAAACACATTTACCATAGCACACTTCCCGTAGTTATACAGTGACATCCATTTAAACAAAAAGCACTCAACTGCTACGGATTGTATTATTTATAACCCTCATCAATCATTGCGTGTAATTTCACAATTAGTAACCTGCAGAGCTTTTTTTCTGAAAATCAATTATGATAATGGATCACAAAGTATTTTCACACCTGCTTGAAGGGAATATGGACTTATTAAATGATTGGCTCTCGAACAGGCGGAACCGCTTGTCCAATTTTCGTAAGTACTAACAGAGTTGGAAACATCAAGTGCTCAAGTGTGGCGGTGAGCGTTTGCGGAATTTTTTAAATGAGCGATGTTGGTGGGGCGGGGGGCGCAAGGGAGAGGCAAGAGACGGAAAAGATTCTCCGTGGCATGATCCTGTGGGAGCTGCAAGTGCGTGCTCCGATTCATTATAACGAACAACAACAACAACAGCAGCAGCAGCGGCAGAAGCAGCGGCAGCAGCGGCGGTGGACATGGAGCGGGTGCGTGGAGGCAGGCGTGCCCGGGCACGCGTGCGTCCCCCATCGCCGTGTCCTCCCACAGCAGATGGCGGGCTTAGGTCGCCAGGAAGGTGGCGGGTTTGAGGCTGTCAAATGACAGCGGGTGTACGCACGCTGGCAGTACTAAGCCCAGAAGTGGCGCAAAGTCACAGCATGTTTCACCAGGGATCATCCCCAGGGTTTCCAGTTATGTAACTGGATTAGAAAGGCAATATTCCAGGCCTATTCCACAAAACAAAGCCTTAATAGATTTGAAAAGGCCAATTATAATTAGCAAAGAAGCCTTTTGCTAGACGTTAAAAGGGAATCATGGCATTAAACCAAAGAAAGGAATTTGGGGATAATTCAGCAGAACACGAAAACCGATAATTAAGTTACAATGTCACAGAAATGAGCGCTTAAATTTAATCTTTGTATATTTACATGTGTCATAACCATGGGAAAAAGAAACTACTGTATTTATATCAACGCATGCTTTCCAAAGGCTGGAGTTAACCCTGTTTGAATTTTCCTGTGGTTGTGCCCAGTGTGCATCTTGCAGCTCTCACTATGAAGTCTAAAATATTCTGTACATTTCCATATGAGATAAGGCTTAGCAGGTGTAAAGATGTAAAAATACTGCGTTTCTATACAATGCCCCCTTCCATGTGTTTGAGGTGCAGTGATACCCTCTAGTGGGGTACCTGACTCTTACCTTACAGCTTTGGATGACACTGCCAGCTGCTCTACACACTCACACAGTTTGCATGCAGTAAAGTGTTTTCTGGGTTGTTTTTATGCAGCACAGTTCAGGACGGACAGCTATCAAAACATACATGAAACGCATTCCCTTTGATTCTGATATTGCATCAAGGCGAAAAGGCCCAAACTGAGGCTGACCACGTGCTGGGAGTTATCTATTCCATGTTAGATATTAAAAGGGGTCGTTCTGCTGAAATAATGAAGTCAGTCAGCGAGCCATTTTTGCGGAGCTGTGTGCACCCGAGTTACAGCAGATCAATCGAATCTCGCCGGGTTTTGCCAAACGGAGGCGAAATGCTTTCTCATCGACCGTGCAGCTCATTTCTGCACTCATTCCGCCCGTGACCCATTCTGTCGTGCCTTCGCCCACGCAATTCAATAGCCGTTTTTATGGGGGGGTGGAGTGGAGGGAAAAAGAACAGTGATGTAAAAAAAAAGGCATGTCTGAAAACGACAAAGCCCGTTCTGGCTGAGACGTACAGTGTGACTGACACCTGTCACCGAGTGATGAATGAGTTCGTTTTTGCTGCCACGGCGGCGGCGGTCATTCATCAACCTCTGCGTCGGCAGCGGGGAGCGCAGTGACACCGCGAGTCAGCCGGCATTTAGCACGCGGGGCAGCGCAACATGGGGAAATGGCTATTGTCAGAATGATAACGCTTTAGCATAATCCATTACGGGTCCAAATAAGCGGAGTCTAGATGTTATTAGACAGATGGATGGAGGGGATTGGCAGACTTCCACCCAGGCCTCTTGATGCGGGAGCACGGGGCGCGTCCTCCCGACCAATCAGAGATCTGGCAGTTCAATTACAGGGGAATAAAGGGACATTCATCATTCAATTAGACACCTGTCAGGCCCCACAAAAGAGAAACTTCCAACCTGGTACTCCAGGGAGAAGACGCTCAGCGGAGTCGACTGCGAGTGACTGGAACGAATGAAAGAAAGACAAAGTTAATTACTGCAGCACGCCGTGGAGAGACAAAGGGAGACAGGGGCTTCAAAGCCGCGTCCGCTGCCCTGTAATCTCAGGGAACATGAAAACAAGTGTGGAGAAATTGTTCCAGGTGAACACCTCAGACAAAAAGCACCCGCCGTGACCGTTTCAGGTTTGGCTTTGGGCAGGAGGAGGGAGGACAAGATTGTGGACGGGGCTAAAACCAAATCAAGTTGGGGGGTTTTCTTTCACTCACTGGGGCTTTTTTTTTGGCTTTCCTTGTCCACCGTATAGACTGAGGTCACAGCACTGTACACACCTCCTCAGTCTCTCCTGTTCTCTGTGTGTGGGCGCAGAGACACTGCATGCTGCTGTGAAATGGTCACTTTGGCAACACGATTGAACCGGATTACATAATAACCTGCTTTAAACATGCACAATGTGTACCTTTAGTCAAGTGGAAAAATAGTTAGTTTTGCTTTTTATGACGACTGTGAATTAGAGAGTAATATTCCAGGGTGAACGCCACAAATTTCAAACTTGCAACCAAATGTGTGGCAAATTACATGAAAAGTCAATTATCAGTGAGAAAGTAATCATCCTAGGGTGGTGTGAGAAGATTACTGAAAGACAGGAAGTACAGGATGACGAATGCAGACTACTTTCACGTGAAAAACTGCAGTTTCACCACGACGTAAGGAAAAAACTGTCAATGTTGCTGACAAAGATTTAGTAAACAAAGCATTTTTCATTAAGAGGCAGAATGACCGATGAGTAAGATCCCTCCCCATCCCTCCACAAATTGTGGAGCAAAAAAATGTTCCAAATGTAGAGATGCCACTTGGGAAATGTGATCATTGCTGTCTCCAAGATGTTACCAAAGCAAAGCAAATAAATTTTATAACAGACACACTAGTGCTGACAGGATATTGTAATGAAGTTCACTTGTAACATTAAAGTGTCAACAAGTTAATGCTAGCCTGAGAGGCCTGAGCACATGTTTTCCATGGCGTGGATGAACACGTTTCTCCGTACATCTCGATTAATCTTCACTTGGCCATTTTAAAAATGTGCGTCGCCTTCCCATTCCTTTCCCTGCTAAGGTATGAGTTTTTTTTTTTTCCTGCTTTCACAAGAACCCATAGCAACCAAAGAGCAGGAGCATAACTCAGTTGTGGATTGTGAAATTAATGACTGAAAAAAGACATGGAGATGCTCCAGTATCAGTGCTGCCCCACACTGGTATTTAGCAAACTGTTACAGTTTGAGTACAAAGTTAGTGTGATAGCAGCACAGAGGGAGACGAAGAGCTGAAAACACGTCACATTATTACATGCGATACTTTAAAAAGAGAAGCATTCTAAAAAGTGACTAAGATCTGGTCCTTACTCACGTTTATCTAGGATCATATTCAGTCCTCTGCTTGCTCGTAGTCAATAACAATAACTGCTACCTGATTGGATCAGCAAATGCTAAGATAAAGGCTTGTTATTCACACCCTGCTGAGTAAATAGAGAGTAATGATCCTTCCCCAGTCTACCCCCTGCCCCCACCTCGAGGTTTCCCTCTGTGAGGCTTGTAAGGGCAACACCGTGTGGGGCTGTTATTACCCTGACACGGCTGACCCCTGGGATCTTCCTGCAGCGCCTCTGTCACTCCCAGCTGTGACCCACTCGCCTCCTGCACTTGTGCCTCCGTGCATGCGTGTGACTGTCAGGGAGTGCTCGCTCCTGCCATTAACCCTTTTACTGTGTGGCTGTGACCGGGGCTTGCTTTTCTGTGGTCCGTCACACTGTCTGTCTGTACACCGAGCCAGGGGACCTCCATCAACACTCAGACCTGTCTCTTCCCCCTGGCCACAGGCCTTTTGTTCACCACTTTTTGTGAACGTACTTGTGTGCGTGTACGTGTACGTGTGTGGGTGTGTGCATTTGTGTGTGTTTGTGTATGTTTTTATGTACGTATGTGCACGTGTATTCATGGTTGTGTATGTGAACAAACAGAATGCCATCATGCTGGTTGTTAAATACTGCCAAAATTCTTACAAAGATCACTTAGACAATACAAAAATATATTCATAGATCTCTAATGTCTGTAAGCTGTTTAGCTGCAGTTGCAAGTTCCTTCTGAATATGTTCATAAATTGTTGAGGTGCTCCATGTCTCTTTTAGAAGAGGGAAACGGCTCAATAGCACCAAAGTTTAACCCTGAATCTCAAATATTTTATTGACAAAGTGATAACATAGTGATACTGCTGTACTTTGTCATAAAAGTATAATGTATAACATTATATTTTGTTACAGAAGATATTGTGAAGATATCAAATAGTGTGGAAGATCATGTGCATCTTCATGTGCATCGTATGGAAAATGTAGTTACAATTTTTGGCATCTGTTGAAAAGTCAGGCATGCAATACAGATACTAAAACTTAATCACTTGTAGTGTATATTTGTCTTTATTGTCATGTATAAACTTTGCTGTAAGTGCTAACCATATGGCATTCTCCTCTGAACCTTACAGAGAGCTGGGGAGTTATTAAGTGGGTCATTTTGTTTGTAAATTTTTGAAAGACTTTTTGGCTAAACTGTAAAATCCAGCTTTGGGGATGTTTTATATTTTGGAGGGATATAACGTCTTTTCCTGTTTATTTCTTCAAGTGAAGCGTATCTAACAGGACAAGAGAACAGTGCAAGGAATGCGGATAAGCAAACGTCAATAGTCTTTATGTTAATTTAATGTTTCTTTGGATCTCTTTAAGCGTGTCATTCTGGCTGCCAGTGCGTTTCCATCTTCAGAGATGTTTTCCAAAGCCCCGCTCACTAGCAACAAGTCCCTGCTTTGCGGCGTGCTCGGAACGCAAGGATGTTTCCATCGACGCGTACACGCCTGAGGTAATCGTCGTCATCTCCGGCTCACCGTCCTCCGAACGAGGTTTCGACGTGCGCAACAGCCCCCTCTCTGCCCCCAACCTCCTCTCCATCTTCGCGATGAGCAGGGCCCCTGAGGCGCGGGGTAATCGGCCACGTGCCGCTCGGCGTTGGCGGTAGTTACGGTGCCGCGGACCGCGGAGCCATCAATCTAACGCACGTTTACAATGCACCCCCCTTGCCACTGAGCTATCAGGCTCACAGAGTGGCACTGGGGCAAGGCAAACACACAAAACATATACGAGAAACACAATAGATTGTATGCAAGGAGCAAATTCTGAAGTCATTCGCACACAGGCTTTAGAAACAAACCTCGAGAAAAGTGTGGCAAAATTAAAAGCAAATACCACAACTGTGGGACTGAGCTGCCTCCTCAGTCATGGTGCTAACCGCAGTATTGGCCGTTAAAGGTGTAATATGTCCCAAGCCACAACCTCTCCACCGGTCAGTAATAGTCACGGCTGATGTAAACAGATCTCCTTCTTACACAATGCCATCCAATTATATGTGGTATCATTTTTCTTCTATCTGTACTCAGCACGGCCTTTTGAAAAGTAACGTCAAACAAACCGTTATTTAATCGTTTAATGTTACCAAGCATTTTTTCCCTGTGAAATGTAAACCTGCCCACATTTGTTTTTATTTTTGCAAAATGCAAAAGCCCCATTTTCTGCCAGCTCGCTACAGCGCCCAGCAGTTAACAGATGATACCGTATCCTTGAATTAAGTGGCGTGTAAAACAAAATTACCACCAGAACCGCAATGAATAATCAAAGATTGTCTCTTCCAGTTATGCCTACTTTGAGTATTACCATTAAAAACAAAGTGTCTCTTGTCCGCAAATCAGCATATCAACTGCAGACGCCGCATCATCCACGCTTTGGTTTACCTCACAGATCACGGTAGATAAACTGCAAATGATAGACATTAATAAATGAGTGATGCGCGCTCATCATCCATTATTCTGACATCGCTCCTATACTTGAACAGCCTGGCCCCATGCTCAATCAGCAGTCATTTCCCCCAGGGAGACACGCAGTCCGTATGGAAGCCCACCCCTGAGCTGAATGGGAAGGCCATATTGGCCCCACCTCCATTATATTTGGGCAACTCCAAGCCGGGTAACAGACTCAAGTTCTCTTTTGTGTCATGTTTTAGGCAAAAGCCAATTTTATCACCCCCCCCCCCACAACCGTTGGACCTTTACAATAGTGGGCAAAAGTGAACAGAACAAGAGTCTTGAGGATGAACACTCAGTGTTGAGGGTGTAAGGGCTGCTGACGCCTTCAGTGGGGTGTGTAGGAGAGGGAAAGGAAGCTGTCCTGAGGAACGCTGACTCGCCAGGTGTGGAGGGTCGCATGCTGAAGAAGGTGTGTGTATGTTGTGTGTGTGTGTGTGTGTGTGTGTGTGTGTGTGTGTATGCTGGGGGGTGGTCAGGGAGTGGACAATTTACAAGTCAAATGTCTGGGGCCACAGGGGTTCAGTCACGTCCCACTGCTCCCGCTGCCCCTGCTCTGTTCGCCATGGTGACGCCCCTCCCGCCAGCGTCCGGCTGTATTTGCATTCGGCTCCGCCGCAGAGGACGGGAGGGACAGATCTGTGCCCGAGCGCTCTCCCCTCTCTGCTGGAGAGCCGCAGCCAACAGCTGACTCCACAACATCTGTGTTACGCGCACTGCATGCATGAGGGACCTCACAGTCCACTCACACACCCACATGCGTGCAGTCTCATGGAAATGAGCTCTTAATAGCCATTGGCCAGGGGCAGTTGTCATGTAATGCTTTATTTATTATGAAAGTTAAGGCATAGCCACTGCAGAACGCAAAGATGTACAATGTTAAGCAAATAATAATTATAATAATAAATGTGCATTTTGTGAATTTATATTAACTTTGATTAGATCTTTCTCAATATTTTACATTTCTGGAAAGTGTTTGCTGAAATCCACAGGCCTTTCTTCCACAGCAGTTATAGTTCATGCACCTGAGACATGCAGAATTTACACTATTGTGAAAACAAAAGCGCGACAAACTTATTAACTCCACTGCAGAATGTGAAACAGTTTTAACATGAGTCTCAGTGTTCCTGAGTCCCTTTACGCGGTGTAGCAGACAGCAGGGAGCAGCAGGGCACTCACAGGGCAGACTGGCCCAACAGGATATCTCACATGGAGAGCCCTCAAAGGGGCTGCTGCTTCACATTCTCCCTGTGTGTGCGTGTGCGTGTGTGTGTGCGTGCGTGCGTGTGTGTGTGTGTGTGTGTGTGTGTGTGTGTGTGTGGAGAGGTTCTGTAGGGGGATGCCACGTCCCAGCACATGCGAGCAGTTGATGGATTGCCAAGTCAATAAGTTGTGTCTTGGGAGCCTGGTTTCCTCCCCCTCCAATCACAGCTGCTGCATGGGCAAAGCCATGTTCCAGATGCTGGGAGGACTACAGATCGGACATGCGCTGTGCCGCTATTCTACCTCAGCCTGACCGAAATTAGACCAAAATCAGCCATCAATTCAGTAGTTATAAATCACATTTAAATCTGGTTGTAATGAAACATGAATAATTAATATGATTATCTGTTTTCAAAGGTACTGTATTATTATTATTATTATTATTTATTATAAATTGGGTTTGATGTATTATAGAAATAAAAGTTGCTTATTAGTTGAAAAAGAATGTTTAAAAAGGACCATAACATTTATCATTCCACTTTTCAAAAATATACTTTTAGAAATGCAGCAGTCACAATTGAATAAAAAAAGAGAGTAATAGGTCATTTACTGGTAAGAGAGCAAAACTACATACATGCTAGAAAATTAAATTTTTACATTTGGCATGCATGATAACAAAAATAAGACTCATGTAACCTATAAGGCATAACAAATGACCTATGGGGAAAACTGATTCGGAGACTTGTCTAAAATGTGGTTAAACAGAACAGGGGATCGGGTTACCCAGCACAGAGATGGCCGCCTGCCTTTACAAACCCTTCATTCTTGCTGCTGAAAAACGAGGACACTCCTCACGTGTCCCTCCGAGGACAGCAGCGCCTTTCCCTTGGAGCCCCATGGCACAAAGTCTCTCCCACTTCATCAGACTCGTCTAATCAACTGCAGCACTGGTCTCCGTGAGACCGTCACGGCTTCGGTGATTACACCACGCTCAGTAAAACATGGTCCCTTTCAATAAAACCAAGCTGACAGTCTGCCCATTAACCCTCTTTCTATTTATGGACGTGTGTCAATGAGCAATTCTGAAATTATTATACTTTCAGCTGCACAAAGGGGCCTTTAAAAATCTAAAATACAAATTCGGTTAAAAAATTTATCTGCTGTTCAGTTTCATTAAGATGTATTTAATAGATGTATTTGTGTTATTTTCAAGCTTTCAGAGATTATTATTATTAGTATTATTATTATTATTATTATTATGAAACAGTAATGAAATGTAAGTGTAAACTATAAATACTACTCTCAAAATCTTCAGGCACCTCTCAAAATGTTTAGTTATTTTGATTTTTAACATTTAACATAAAACTATAAACATTGTGCTTGGTTTTTTGTATTCAATATAATGCAAACAAATTAACAAAAATAACACGTTATTTTTCGTCATGTTACTCGTTTAATTCTGCACTTCTGATCCATGTTAATAGTATGTCTCAGTATAGCATTTTAAATATCTTTTATAAACTTTTGAAAAGATAATAGCTTCAGAGCACAGATACCGGCTGTCTGCGTCTTTACATGTTGTGAGTTTCCTGTTGTCGGCTAGATACATGTGTAGATCTGTCTCATTGACCATTTTATTTGTTGTTTCTTTAAAATGCAATTACAATAAAAGAGCTTGTTCATTATCTCCATTTCCTGCAGCTTGACCCTGGGGCCCACGACGATGGTATGAGCTCCATTCAGCACCATTCACCTCTACAAATGTTCTGCTGCAGCCGACGGGGGGGGGGAGGGGGAACATAAGAATATTGTAACGATTGCACATGCCAAGCATCTTTTTTCTAAATAAACTTCTGATTTCTAAATATTGTATACAAAGTATAATCTTTTGCAAATATATCTCCAAATATATCAACTCTTAAGTCATTGATTTTCTACACTTTGGTAAAAAAAAAAGTAATGAGCTCAATAAAGCTAACAATAGTAATAACAACCAGTTCTTTTACTGTAAGGACCATGCTGTATTAAAAATCATTGTATAAATCTTTCCAAAATGGGCAGAAATTTGTGTGTGTGTGTGTGTGTGTGTGTGTGTGTGTGTACATGCATGCGTGTGTGTGCCTGTGTGCTCACATGTGTATATCCATGTTTTTTTTGGGGGGAGGCTGAGTCTTCTATTCTGGGTCAGGACTAGGAGGTGAAGACATGCTGTTCTTGAGAAGTGAGGATGATGATGATGTGTGAAAGGCTTTCATGTGCGTGGGGTCGCGCAGCCCCGAGACACTTTAAATAAAGGCTAAAGAGCCTCTCCTGTGGAGAATCCGGTCCTCTCCCTCATCACACTCCTTCCTTTGATCTCTACATGGCAGACATCTACATACTCTACACACACTGGATCTGTGTACATGCACGTAAGTATAACCGTATTTTACTGTGAATACTGGCACACTAACAACAAGTAATATATTGCAGGAAACACGTGATACATTATTCAGGGGCTTAGCCAGGTTAGCAGGTACAACTCCAGTTTGTTTACACTTTACACCAGCTGTGGAAGTGCAGGCAATCACACAGATTTTGTACAGTGTGCTTCTCTGAGTGGAAATAAAGTGGGAAGTGTAATGATAAAAGACATTCTCAAATGGCTGACTCTTTAAATTATTCATATCTAAATTCAACATGCACGCTTTTGCGCAGATACGCCTGGCTGCAATCGCACTGATGTAAGTACACTAAGGATGTAAAGGGAATTTACACGATTTGGACTCAAACAGCAGCAAACGCTCCAAAAAAGTCAGGTTTGTTTTAAGCAAATGCTTTTATGCATAAAAATAATAAGAAACAAATAAACCAGAAGGAATTTTATGGAAATTAAGAAGAAGCTTTTGTTAGTGTGACAGACTCCAAATATCAATGCAATTTAAGAACATCACTTAATATAACATTAGCAGAAAAAACATGAAAAACGCAGGAAAAAAGAGATTAATTTCTGATAAACTGCAAAGATTAAATCAGCATGAAATGTATAAATCCTAAATTGTCAGAAATTTTCCATTTACAGTGGCTGCAAATGACATAACCCAATAACAATGTCAGTATAATCCTCTCCTTCCTAATCCTCCTTTGCTGTTAAAGTGCAGATTTGAGGGGATTTGAAACTAAAGCAGCCAGAACTTGATGCATTTCAGAAAATGACTGGGAAGTGGCTTCTTCCAGGGCTCAGCGGACTTCAAACCCAGCGTGTAAAGCCCTCGGAGTGGAGAGCAGAGACGGCTTAAAGGGCAGCCCAACAGACAGCTCCAGTTCAAGTACACCAGCCACATCTTGGCTCGTGCCAACGAGTCTGACCGGAAAGGTGTGTTATTTCTTCATCCACTGCCGCTGTTGCCTCTGGCTCTGTGAACACTGGTCACACCTACGGTCAGTGTGAGTGAGTGAGTGTGCATGCGTGTGTGTGTGTGGGTCGAGTGCATTTACAGACAGCACTTCAATAAACAAGCAACCAAGAAATTCGAGTGTTAGAGCACAAATTACTGCACAGGTCCACATATTTCAGTCCTGTGAACAAACATTATGACATGTGGATAATCACTTTTTATTAAACCACCTTGGCATGTGCTGAAATACCTACACATCTAAATAGAATATAAAATGTAAAACAGTGAATCCTTTTTCTATTTTCATAACGTTTTTTCTGCAGTGTTTTAATAACAAAACAAATATTTGTATAGTATTTTTCATAACAGACATAACACATATACTATATATAATCTATTTTTCTGAAGTGTTACGCCTCAAGGTACCCAACTATGAAGCATCATAACCTCAGACAAATTATGTAAATCCTTTGTTTATTTTTTGTGTGTGAATACAATGACTGAGTACCTGAGTACACAGGAATATGGAGGAAGTGACTGACTAACGTGTGACTGTGTGTCTTCTGGGAAGGACCAAGGAATGACCAAAGAGTTGTTAATGTTATTGTGAGACTGAAATAAAAATAAAGATAGGCTTTCTCAAACGTGTTCTTGTTTTTGATGAGGAGGACAGCAACCGAAAAAACGATATATGTCTTTGTGTAATATATATATATATACGTTTTTACACATATATGTATATGATATATATCACAGACTATTGCACCTTAGATATTCACATGATTATTTAAACAATACAAAAACCTCTATTTTGATATACAGTTATAACAATGTAAGGGGATGTGTATTTCTTAATTGACATGATGCTTTTTTATGTTTCTTTTTAACATTGTTACACTGGAAAAAATGGTAAAAAATGGTATTATTAGAACACAGCGTGCCACCTTCTCTTCACCTCTGTGTGGTTACCACAAACATCTGCATTATGAAAGACAGCGAATCAGGAAGTGACAGGCACACTGTAGAAGCCAAATTTATTAAATGACTAGTTTTTCTCATTCTCTAACTACACATTTCTTTAAGCTAAAGACAAGTAGATGTATGCAGTCTCAGTGTCTGACAAGACCAAAACGAAAGGTATAAATGTTTTCCATTACATGTAAGCATGTTTGCATGTGATGTGGGCACCCTGGGCTGGTTTGTGCTCCTGTGTAACCTGGAAAGCAGTATTACTGCCGAGCTTCCAGCACATTTGTCTGGAATGCACAATTCTTCATATTAATTACAACTCCCCCCTCACCCACCCTTTCCATACATACAGGCTTTAGGATTCCCCACTGTATGAATCACCTTGTAATAAGAGAAGCATGTAAGACAGTACATGTCACTGCTTTTCTGTTGATTTGCTACGGCGAGTACCTGTGTGTGCAGATACCCATAGCGATCACCTGGGCCCTCTGACTGCCAGCCACACAAGTCGGTGGTTTAACTTAGCTACCTAAAGGAAATACCAGCTGCGTTACCGACACAAGATGCTGGACATATTGGAAACGACTGGTCTCCGGCATGGCCAGTTTGGCACATCTCTGTCTGGTGAATTTTCAGCCGAAGACGATGGGTTGCGAGTCTTTTGTTGAGGGCTGTCGAAGCCGCTCCTCTTCGATCGTGGGCGCCAGCTTCTAACGGACACAATTAAGGGGCACATAATGAAATGCAACTGCGCCCAATATGTTTTCCAGTGCCGCCAGTCGGACCCCCCCCCCCCCCCAAAAAAAGCAAAGTGCGCATCGCGAGTGCGTTCGTGGGATTAACGGGGTTTGTGGGGTGGGGGGCACAGATCATGTTTTCGGATTGTGTTTCACACTAAACGGCAGCGCTGGGAGACAAAGGCTGTGAAGCAGCATCATTAATCTTAGTCAACTGGCAGCGCTCCGGCAATTTGCATGACTGAGGCGGCGGCGCATGTGGCCATTAGGGCCGGCCCGTCTGACCCTCCGAATTTCTGCTCGCGTTAACATCGCGTCAATCAGAGGTAACCTGGTAACGCCCTGTTGGTGGAAGCGAAAGGGCACCCTCGCCAATTTCAGATAATCCCTAATTACACTCCACTGTATACAGCGTGCAGAGTAATTGGAAGCCTGGAGTATTATTATTATTTCAAAATAAGTACAAATACCTGTATAATTCTTTGTGCTGAATCAGTCTGGTTTCTGATGGTTCCTAAGGATGCTGGGTTTGTGCAGGGTTTTTGGTATTTCAGCCATTTCCTCATATCTGACTAAGGGATGCTTCTAAATACAAATTTATATTAAGTAAAACCCATTGGATAAATATATTAGTGAGGTGTTCACAATACCTTTTATTGCTTTGATGTGATGGCACCACGAATTGATACTAAAGTATGTTCAATGGCATATGGTTAAAATGCTGGATAAATATGAGACAAAAATTATTCTCAAAATTTCCTGAAATAAAACTGGATAGTCATAAAAAAAACATGTTATTTAAGAAAGGAATAGTCACAAAAAAGCAGACTTATTACAAGTGTAGTGGTTTTTTTAAAGACAATGTTCTGGCTGCAAGAGAAAAAGATGGAGTGTGTGCACAAGGCTAGCTAGTGCTCAGACCTGTGGTGCGTTAAGAAAAGATGGAAGCAGCTGCCTGTGCAACACTGCGTGTGCAACACTGTCCGCCTGTGGTCAGGACTTTCCGGACAGCTCCAGCTATACGACCCACAGGCCTGAGAGATGGTGTCAGGCTGAAAGCTGAAAAATCTCAACATGTCCATTTTAATCGCTGTTGGTGACTGCAATATACACTCTACAACACCCCCCTCCTTTCTCCGGCACCATCGCCTTGCTTCACTCCATCCTCCTTACACCTCACACTAGGTCCAGTCCTGCTGCCCTGCATTACTGCTCTACCATACTGCCATCTCTATGTTTATGTACAAAATATGTATACTAAAGTACACAGCATCATGACAATTGTCTTATTCGTCTGATTATGTGAACAGTCACTCCACAGCCTCTAATGTGTGTGTGTGTGTGTGTGTGTGTGTGTGTGTGTGTGTGTGTTTGTGGAAAGCGTGACCAGCGGTTGCTGATTACTTCATATAAACCTTTCTTTCCATGTTGGTTGGAGTCCTGCATTCTCTTTATTTGCTGTAATTTAAATATGGTCCACAATCTTTTTTGTTACATTTTGCTTGATTTTCTAAGTTTATAGCAGCCACCCATATAATTTTAAATTCTTTCTTTTTGCTCAGAATTCAGGTCTAGGATCAATGTGTGAAGTGACCAAAAAATGTAATATTGTGAGAACTCTGTTGTACATGTGACAAATTTGTATACTCGGTTTCAACAACAATCATTTTACCCACCTACTACGATTATCCTTAAATGGGGTGTGGGGTGGGGGGGGTGTAGAGAAAGGGCAGGCCTGAACATGGTGAAGACCCCATTGTCTACAGTCTTGCAGAAACATTGCGAGGATGGAGGGGGGGCGGGAGCGTGCCAAATGAGTTGTACCTTGCCCCCTGTGTTTGTATTGTCAATACCTGAAGGAGGCTGTCAAGAAGGTAGAGAGAAAAAGGTCAGCAGTATGACAAATATGTTTGTGTCGGGCCTCTCAGTGCGTCACCGCTGACACGCCGCAGCAGTAACAATACATGCAAATATAAAAATGTATTATTTCTTCCAGTCGGTCCCCCACGGACACACACAACAAGCACTGTTTGTGCCTCAAATTTACTGAGAAACAGTTAAAATCTATAACAATATTATATGTGAAAATAAAAAAGGCAAAAAAAAATGCAGATGGCTTGTTGTCATATAAGCAAAAATATTTAAACGTTTATCATCACTTTATGGTGTGAGATAATATCTGCAATGCAACAAGCCTTTAGTACAACACAAGACGTGGTGTAACACAAAAGAGTTAAAATTTTCACCGTTGCTGAATGAAAAAAAGGATTTTTTGGTGAGTAATGTCAGTTTAACTTATAGCACAATATATTACTGAACGCATCACTACCACCAAAAATAATTACATTTTCCATACATGTTCAAGGACTTCAGTGTAAAGAGTTCCTGAGGTTTGGAGTGCCTTAAAAATAAACAGACTTAGCCTGTTTCTGGGGAAATGAACAAGAGGTGTAGCTGTGTGTGCCGTAAGCGAACATTGTTTTGTTTAAAGGAGGTTTTAATTGCTGATGAATGAGAGTGTTTAGCATGTGCATTCTGTTGCTATAGTGATACAGAAACACTCAGAGCTTTCTGAGCAGTTGTCTCATGTCAAGGTAAGCGGCATTAAATCCCCTGGTCCCAGTACAGCAGACGGAGCTGGACACAGTTATATTTACTGTGAGCTTCTACATTCCTTCTTTTGTTATTTATTTATTTATTTTATTTATTTATTTTTATTATTATTTTTCAGTAATAGTGAAGGAGGCCTGTATATCATTCAGATACATATTAAATAGTAAAACTGAATTTTATCCTCTCAGTTTCCATTTTCAATATATTAATACTTCAGATTTTGCCAGTATAAATGAAAAATACAAATGATGACCATCATATACACACATACTTGCACGTGCAAACTCAAACCTATAAAACTGATTAATTAAAACTGCACACGTATAAGTTGCAATTTTTGCTTTATGCTATTGTATATTGTAGCCTGCACAAAGTTACCTTGTAAATTAAAGTTGAAAGATGAAAGTTCGATATTAATAGTTTTTCTCTGTAATCTGTCCTGATAGCTGCTATGATTTCCACTTATTACATTAAATGATTAAGGTATCGTGTTTAAATTTGAATGAATATTCCAAGATTTGTTTTTCTCTCAACTGTACAAAACCATTTTTTTTTTCAAGAATCATTAAATACAACACTGACAAAATATACTGTAAATAAACAGCATGTTCCTTTATATTTTAGATGTTGTTCAGAATAGCAACGTATTCTACATTTCTCTTTCACTGTGCGTCTAAATTCCATCGGGACCTCATTCGTAGGGGATATTTTTGTTGTTTATTTTTGCTATATTGCTCAGTTTTCATTTGAAGTGATCATGTCCCATCTAGGCAGTGCCTCTGCATTTTGAGAAAATACATTGTCAAGACTTACTGTAAAACAGTCAATGATCTATTTCTGAATTCCTTTATTGTTTAGAGAGCTATAAAAGAAAGTCTTTTGTTCATAGTTTGTAGGACTTCACGTTCTCCTGTGACTTACTACTGCCCTCCAGTGGTCAGGACTGCAAATTGCTCCCAAAACTACCTTCTATTCCTACTAGCCTAACTGTTTATCATAGTCAAACACTTAAAGCGCTGGTGCATTGTACTGTCGGTCAGAGAGCTCTAAAACTGCAATCAAACACTTGTGTTTCCACAGGATTCGCCATTCAATGGAAGCTTAACTAGTGCAAACAGACAGAGATGCACAGAGAAACCCTCACACCGCATGTCCATTGTGCAGTAGAACTCCCGTCAGCACGGCATTGTTCCCGCGAGTGCTGTGCAGAAACACTAAAAGAATGTTATCAGAACCTTACAATAGTGTACCGCAAACCGTGTTCAAATGCAAGTAAACTGTTTCGCAGCGGTGCTGCACCAGTACAAGCGTTAGTTTATATATACAAAAAACAAGCTATATATATATATATATATATATATATAGCTTGTTTTCTAGGTTAAGGATTTTATTTTATATATGCATTTATTTATTTTGACCTGGCAGTGCTCACATGGTGCACCTGGCCCTTCTCGCCTCGCGAAAACACCGGCACATAAATGTATGTATGATGTTGTCGGCCGTGTTTATGTTGTGCACGCCCGTGGCACCCACCGCAGGATCAAGCCCGTGGCCATTCTGATAGCTGTCCGTTTTACAGAGGATGGCCTCGGGTCACGGCTCTGGATCAAAGAGTCACACTCAGGTAAACTGGGCTGAACTCTTGTAAACCCTTCACCGGCAGCGATCTGGTAGCCCCCCGCCCCCCGGTAATTATCACGATGACCCGGGGACTGAGAAAGGCGCGGTGCCAAAGCGCAGCTCTGTACTGACACGTCAGGGACGGGACGGGAAGGGAAGGGAAGCTTTTCGTGTTAAATGGGTAATTATACAATTGGTAAAGGACTTGAGTGTGTGTGCGCTGTCCCACGGGACTTCACACGCCAGCGGGGCATCTCAGGCACACAGCACGCTTTCATCACCTCTCCAAGGTTTCTGCAATTTGTGTTAAACTTACACATCCATGCATTGCATGTTGATACAACATTTACTGACATTGTGAAAGTGCTACATAATAAATTATGCAAATTGCGTGTCGGTGTAACATTGTCACGTGAACTGTGTGTCCGCACAGAAACATTGTTGCAAAAACGATAAAATGATGTCTTAGTCACACGCATACATTGCTAAAGATATTAAAGAATTATTTGTTTATCGATATACCTGGAATTTTTTTTTTAACGTATATTAAAACAGTAGTTTGGTAACAGTGTAAACGCAAAACCTCTTATACTGTTCCTACCGTAGACTTTTGCTTGTCCAGTCTTCCATTCTCCAGGTGTGGTAGATGGTTCAGAAAACAATATTACCTTTGGGGGGTGGGAATGTACGAAAATAATAGATTAGAGCCCTTCCGTGGTTGGTGTCTTAGTGTTCATCTTAAGTCACAGTAGTCCAAAAAAAAAAAAAAAGAGAAAACAGACAACCTCTAACCTCGACATACCTACTAGTACTTACCAGTCTTAACAATGTGTCCTTAAAACCATCTTCAAAAAATATTCAATCTTTTCAAAAACCATATCTGACATTAAAATGTAGGCTGCTGATAAATAATTGTGTGTTCAAATATAATTCCTTGCTAATGTAAAAATAAAAAAAGGAATAACAATATATGGCAGAAAGAAATTTTCCTTGGAACACAATTTTTTTTTTTTCATTTACTTAATTCCACTATATAATTAATTCAAGGAAGGATTCAAAAATTACTGCTATTACATAAGTGTTATACAAAATTTTTTTTTAAATAACCAAAAATTTGCACGAGAAGTTTGAACATAGAATATCTATATAGTAATGTGGCCCACTATTGTTAAAGAGATTAGCATTGTATTGCATAGTAAATATTTACTTTTCTATTCTGCTGCTGAACGGTTTGAACCATAGACTTTTTTCAATTTGAAACAGATTAAGCGGGAAGATTCAACTGAGAAACACTGGCCAAATTGTAAACATTTGCAAAATGGTATATTGCAAACATACACACACATTTGTGATGCATATACGAATCCGTGTGAGTGTAAACAGACACACACTTTACACAGCACAAACTGTAAATGTTTAAAATTGACCTTTTGTTACTCAGTTCATTTGTTAAATTAGTTTATGCTTGTAAGGCTGTCAGACATTTAAGTGAGGACATTAAAGGTGTTAATGTAACAATATACATTATTATTGATTCTCTTTTAAGAAACTATATTTGTAATATCTTTGGATTTTTTTTACTACTCCTTTCTTAAACAAGATAATTTTTTACCCGTTTTATTTCAAGAAATTTAGATGATAATAATTTTATTTTATACACACACACACACACACACACACACACATATTATATATATATATATATATATATATATATTTTTTTTTTATAAACCTTTGTACCAGTATTATGTAAAGAATAATATAGTCACTAGTTTTTATTGTGTGTGTGTGTGTTGATGATTATGGTCATCACCAGAGCAATAACTGTGATTATTACATGGTTCACCATGGCACTGATGCCAGTGTTTACATCACAAGTCAAGATCAAACAGTGTCCAGGTGTAAAGGCTCAGCTCTTGGCTTAGTCCAAACTAGTGCTGTTTCCTGGTCAGCTGCATGTGTCACACTTATATTCCAGTAACAATTCCGTTGCTTGTTCTAATCTGCACACAATGAGTGGACCCTTACTGGACAGCCCAATGTCCATTTTTTGGTCCAACCCTCATTCAGGTCCATGTCTGTCAGTTCAGTCCCTTTTGAGCTCTAAGATTGTCCCTCAGTCTTGCCTTTGAATGTCTGTCTGAGGCAAAACTGTCCAGCACATGAGAGAAATATGCTTTATTTTTACACACCACACAATAAAAAAGAACAGGAAAGTTACTTTTGTTCAGTACTAATTTAAGCAGAAGAGCACACAGAGAATGGCCCCGCTGTTTCAGCACAGTGTAGCTAACTGTGATATATCCGTTACATATAGCATTAGCATATATACGTTTTCTGTACTGAGATTAACTGATAGGACCAAAACGCCCCCTACACCGTTACTGTAAATAAAATCTCTTACATCACTTTGTACAGAATGAATATCTTATAGTCCAATAAATACAGATAAAAATACTGTAAGAGCTCCTTTCCAGGGCAATCTCTGTACAGTGACTGATAACGTCCTGATTCAAATGTATCCGTAAAACAGGAAATGGGTCTAATTTAAGGTTCACTATAAATTATATTTCCTGCTATAAACATTTTTCTGAAAATAGGACAGTAAATCTCAGAACATTTTTTCCCCTGACATAACACTTTTAAATCATGCGCTCTTTTTATGTTTTTATTCTTTTTTCTCTTGTCAGTCAAAATAATGATTGCTTGTTTCCTCCCGTGCGACCGCGTGCGTCAGTCCTCCCATGCATGGGCAATGCATAACCGCTCTTAATCTGCTCAGTCACAGCCATTTATCAGCCCCTTTGAAGGGGACAGGAAGTGAGCACCTATTCCGCTTCCCCAGGCCGCGCGGCTCTCCTCTGCTCTCTTGTCTCGGAATGCAGGTGGCAGAAGTTCAGCCTCGCCCTCCTGGGAAGCGACCACAGCAGGCTGAGCTGCGGCAGTGGCAAGCTCACATAAATCGAAACCTCACTGGGCCTTTTCATTGCTGGGAGTTGTGGGGGGAAATTTGCAATGCTCAAAACTGGGAAGCACAGATAAAACATTACAGGCCGTTTCAGTTCCTTGCCATTTCCACAATGCACGACAGCATGAGACGTGACCAAAAGACTTGTGGATCTTCAGCAGTGCCAAAGTGTGGATCTTTTGCGTGCCGTTGTCTGCCAAAGAGCTGTTTCCTTGAAACTTGATGGTTTGTTATTGCCAGCCAGTCAATAGAACCTCAGCCTGCACCTGAAGAATCTCTCCTGCCAAGGCAGAGGAGCCAAATTTGCATTCACCAATACCAAGCATGTGAGGTCAGGAATGATGCAAGTTCATGAGGACCTAACTGAGGTAACTGGAAGGCCCTGAAGCATTCAGTTACAGTCAGTCACTATCATAGCTACATACTGTATTTGAAGTCTGTGATACACATTTGCCTAATGTTCATGTTAGTTAAAATGTGTCTCAGTAATGGTTGTGCTATTGAAGTTAACCTATTTCTAGTATAGTGTTCACAGAAAGGAGAAGTAAAGGAATTCTTATGTAAAGTTACCTCTGCCGTTTAAGAACAAAATGACATTTTAAGCTATTCTACCACATTACATTAGGAAAACAATTACAAAAACAGTGTTGTCTCAGTTAGCTGACAGTTTTGTCTGTGTTTTAAATGTCATTGCATTTAAGGCAGCTTTATTGTGGAACACACTATTAACTGGTGATACACTATGTCAATATTTAATATTTACAAGATTTGAAACGTAACAGCTATACTTTAATGCCCATATGTAGGGGTTCGGGAACATTGTGATATCGATTTGATGATTGCCTGTTTTTTTCAATCTTTTTTTCTTTCTTTCTTTACTGACCCGCATAAGCATTAGTTTGAGTCATTAAATATATATTTTTTCGCTTCATCTGTAATAGCAGGTCAGTACGAATAACAACACAGACCGACGCACATTCCAAAGTGTTTTTAGCCAGTTCAGTCGATCAGCTTGCATTTGACAGGCACCTCCTGTCTCCTCTTCCGGTACACAAACGGGACAGAACACGCCACGCGGCGAAGGTGAAGGGGGGCCGCGTGCATGATTGGTCCACGAGCCGAAAGAACCGCAGTCTAGCTTTCAGACGGACCGATTTTTTTTCGGTGCCTTTCAGTATAGTCAGATAGTGATTTCGTTGTTGAACGTTTATATCAACATTATGGATTCCTTAGGAAATGGGTTAATTGTAAATTTATAATTTTGTATGTTTAAGTTCTTGAGCAAATAAATACATTTTTAATTTCCTTCAACAAATTCTGTAATTACGACAAATCTGATATGGTCAGCTAGACCTGTTGTGTTACAATAATAATAATAATAATAATAATAATAATCAATTGTTTGAATTGACCAATTTTTTTTTTTTTTTTTTTAATGAAAACTGCTTTATTTATAGATAGTCTAACTACAGTTATGATACATGTTGTAACACTAATATGAGACACAACAGAGATAAAATATAAAGTATGCCACTCTAAAGACAAGCTCAACAAAGCCTGATTATTATTGTTTTTTTTTCTGTTTAACAATAGAGTAGAATTTGATGTAATTTGAGCTGGGTTTCCTATCTAAAGACTGGAAACATAAGATGTGAGCACAGAGGTGAAGGGCGCTGTACTGGGTGCTGACATCTGAACACTAGGATATGTGTGTAGGAGAGAGGACCAGCGAGGTTTGAGCTCTTGCAGAGAAAGACAGCCCTCCCACATCAGTCAGCGTGCTACATTTGTAATGTTCAGTGTGCCTGCCTTACACCCAGCCCTATAATTTGGACCCATTAAAAGTGAGGCGATGTGGGCTGGGTGGAGTGTGTTTCATGTCATTTAACCTAGGCCTGATCTTTTACTGTCATGTTTTTTGCTTAAAAAATGGCTTTGGCTGAAACCATAACAACTAGCTGTTGCACTAAAATGGTCATAAAGTCAATCATGTGGCTAGAATTACAGATATATTTCATCAGTTAGCGTTATATTTTACCTCAATTAAAGTTGTTCTTTTTTTTCTAAATCATGAATGCTCTGTGACAGCGAAAGAATATGCATCAAAACCTAGAAATATGTCATTGTAAAAGCTGAGTGGAATTACATCTTTCTTCCTAAGTGATGTGGTTTAGAATGGTGAAGAATCCCTGGTTGTACCTAAAGTGAAATCCAAATTGTCTGAGTGAAACCACATCGCTAATTAGTACTTTGGTGCCTGCCAAATAGTAGGTTTAAGTGTAAAAAAAAGTGTTTGACAGCCCATTTCGTTTAGCTGTAATGGTCCTGGTTAAAAGCTATTTTCAAAAAAGATGGTATATAATACATTTAGCTTTTCTACGTGCCCTGTGTTGGAACAGCGTTTTAGATTGAAAAGGATCAAATAAGTCAAAAGCATTCAATTTAAGTAAAAAATAAACATAATAAGCAGCACTAATTGGAGTTACTGTTGTAAAAACTGTAGTTTAAATGTGATAAAGTACACATCTTTATTATCAAGTTTTAAAATGATAATGATCGTGCTAATAACGATCATGAGGAAGATGACAATAGTCATCATCATAGTCATCTAAGACCACTGAAATAGTGAAGTCCAGATTAATGGTTAATTTGGAATATAGGGTGTTTGTAGAAGACTAGAAGTTTCCAGAAAATTGCAATAGCTGCCTGTCTGTCTTTGACTGCTCAAATGATGTATGGTTTCTGAGCAGTCATCTTGTGTGTTGCTTTACCTGTAGCTCCAAAAGTCAAATGCCAGCCCTTGGACTGAGCTGCTGTCCACAAGGCCTGAACATTGGGACATGCTCTGACTTTAGTCAGTGTTCCTGTAAGGTAATATGTCTTTACAGCGTCGCTGACTCGCCTGGTGAGTAACTCATAACTGTAAATATTACAGATGAAATAATAAGAAGCTGCAATGATGAAACACAGAAGCCCATGACATCTGTATATGTGCTTTATTAAAAATATTTTAGGGCTTGCATAACAAAGGCGCGTAACTTTCCGTGTTTAACTTTTACATGTTTAACGGTATGCTTTTAGCAGCACAAAGAGTTTGACTGACTTTTGGTTATTGATGAATTGATGGTGGAGAGTGAGTTTGGACAAGCGAAATTCCTCCCCAAACCCCCAGGCTATCTCTCTCATCAAAATTACTTTCTCATCTTCATGAATACCATGTCTTTCCTTCCTTGGTGTGTTTTGATTCTGAAGAATGACATTTATCAGGTGTCACCATGAGTTTACACTGGTGAATATTTCACTAGGGTCATTGAGGGTAGGTACCATTCTGCATAGTACCACTGCAGTTGCCTTGCTAAGGATTTGGACCAACAACCTCAATGTTACAAGACAACATCGTTCACCTCTATTCTTACCCCCTCCTTTTCTGACCAACCCATTCCACCACCTAACCCAAAACTGTTCTAACACTTTGAAAAGCGCTCTCTGCTGCTGTCTCATGGCTGCATAATCAGAAAAATCATTTAATGCTTGGTGTCTGCAGGTAAGTGCCAAAACTTTTATGATGTGGTCATAATCGAACATTTTACTATGTGCATTTAAACCCATTAAGGACAGGATCTCTATCTATCTCCGCTTATCTCTGTCTTTCACTCTCACTTTTAATCTTCTCTCTGCAAAATTAATTACTATATTATTTTATGAACATGTCAATAAAAAATGAATAGCAAGTAATATCAAGGTATTATAGATGTAGTGCAAGACAGTACATTAATAGAAATGAGGTGACAGAGACAGTGCTACATCCATGAATGAAACCAGCAGCAGATATATTAATCTTTTGCTCAGTATTTCTTATTAACTCATTACAGCAAGAATCCCGGCTACTTTATCATTACCACTAGTGAGAGAATTTTAAAAAGGTCGCTATAATTGCAGACGTATCACTTGATAACCTCCCAATACGTATTATGGTGTTTCTACACTAACAATGGAACCAAAGTAATTATTTTATGTGGCATGAGAATGGTTTTTTGGAGTATATCTAAATGTGTATCAAATGCATTGGTTAATTATATAAGGACAATCACTGTAATGTAACAAGATGTGCTGGTTATTAGTTTGTTAATTCCAAAAAGCATATAATAAAAACTGATACATCTCTGTAACATAAGATACAAAAACGCATTTGTTTACAAAAGGTATCTCAGACAGACTTTGTTCAAAGGCAAAGGACATGCTTTCTTGTTTACTGATTCAGCTTATGTTTTGCAGATATCCTTCCCTAAGGTCCAACACTTACCAGCCAAGATCTCTGACAATACAGTCAATTACACACACCTAATCCTGTTTTACCATCAACCACCAACCTTAAGAGAGCCCTGAGCCTGCAGTGGTAGGTGAGGTATTTTTGTACTATATGACATAAAGCCAAGCATTCTACTCATCCTGTGTTTTGTTTCCAAGCTCCTGGTTTTTGATCTCCTGGCCTGCCTGTTTCCTCCTCCTTTCCTTTTGTGAACTCCTCTTGTTGTTGATGTTTTTTGTTGTTGTCATGGAAGGACCTTTATGGATTTTAAACCTTCTGCTTGGATACCTGGCTACTATTGTTTAGATTTTTTTAGATTTAACTAATTGTAATAATGAGGTGGCATGGTGGTTAGCACTGTTGCCTCGCACCCCCAGACCTGGGGCCCAATTCCCCCCTAGGGTCTGTGTGCCAGGAGTTTGCATGTTCCCCCTGTGCTTGGTGGGTTTTCTCCAAGGTTCACTGGTTTCCACCCACAGTCCAAAGACATGCAGATTAGGTTGATTGGTGTCTCCAAACTGCCTACAGTGTGTGCCCTGTGGTACGTTGGTGTCCCCTGCCCTGTGCTCCCTGGGATGGGCTCCAGGCATCCCGCGATCCTGAACTGGACAAGCATCATAGAGAATGGATGGATGTAATAATAAGCACAGTAGTCTGAAATACTATACATCAACAGCCGCCAGCTCTATTATATTTACATAACAAAAACTTTAGCAAATAAATCAGACAGATTTGACTCCAAGTCACAGCACTGATAGCGAATGAACTAAGTGAGGGTCTGAGAGATGACCCCCCCCACCCCCAAAAGCCTGGCATTTCTTAATCTCAAGGAGATTATGATAGCAGATGAGGAAACCCAGAGCCTTTGGGTGCACTGGACCAAATGGGTCTACTGTGCTTACCAGTTGGCCTTGCTTGAATCCCACAGCAAGGAGTAGCAGTGTGGTGTATGGCCGCAGGGCAGACACACCTGGTGCAGAGGTCACCGTGGCCATTTGAGGTCCAGCTTCTGGATGTGTCCGAGGAAGGCTTCTTGTGAATCACCTCAGTAACTGTCCAGCACTGGCTAACCAACTGTGCAGCAGGCTGTCATGCACAATGACTGATTGCGGAATGACTGATTAATTGCATTGACACACTAACATTATCCAGTTCAATGGAATATGGAGACACGCTGTCCTTTTAAGTGCAAAATAAGAGCATGATTGTCTGTTGTTTATGTATTCATCACAGATATGATTGCAACACTTCTTTTGTACTTTAGAGGGTTGGAGTTTAGAAACTAAATATATATATATATATATATATATATATATATATAATGATTATGCCTCGACCACTGTCCTAGACCCACAGAAACACACACACACACACACACACACGCCCTGGCCAAGCTCGATGTCTCTCTCAC
>JABJVR010000034.1:4720880-4732993 GCA_025773905.1 Chitala chitala | reverse complement strand
TTTATTTAGTGTGTTTGTGTTTATAAACTGAATATATATATATATATATATATATATATATATATATAATGCTTATGCCTGGACCACTGTCCTAGTCCCACAGAAACACACACACACACACACACACACACGCCCTGGCCATGCTCGATGTCTCTCTCAGTGCTGCTGCACACCCCTCTCATGGCATTCGTTGCACATGGAAGAATGGCTGCCCGCATACTTTCGCCATGACTCGCCGTCGCATGGGGGACATTAGAGGGTGGGGTCAAAGGTCACACCCCCCTTTTTTTTTTAAACCCAATCCGAATCAAGATTATCCGACATCAGTCAGGTCTCTAAACCTGGAGAGTGTCACTTTAATAGCTGAAAAAAAAGGGGGAGCGGGAGGCCTCAGCAAAGCCGAATCCGCGGCTGAATTATTAGACTGGCTGGGAATGTGACTGTTCTGTGGAGTGCGGTAATAACAGCCACTGTATAGCTCTGCTGAGCTAATAGAAAAGAATGCTACAGCTCTTTTTAACTACCCTTGGTATACCGAGCTGAACTGACTCCCACTGTACACCACTGATATTTGCCCTTTGACTGACAATGAAATATGGAGCCCTCTTTTTTATTATATTTTTTGTTAGGATCTGCTGGCTTAAATTTGCAGGTCGCAGTTAAATTTAAGGTTTTAATGGTGATAAAAGGGAGCGCAAGGGGTTTAATTCCGAAGATAGCTGAGCTGACTGCTGTCCAGGGGCACTATCCTTTTTATGACACCTGCACGGCAGCCAGCGTGGCCAAGTAAAGAAATGGCAGAGAATCAGACGTCAGGCAGAGCCGTGCTGCAGTACTCTCTCACCTCATCCCAGAGCTCTGACATCATTTTGGAGACATCCATCTGACTGTGTTCTCTAGATGAACCAGAGACAAAAGATAGAAAACAAGAGATTACCCTGTAAACTTTGGAATGGTTTAACTTCTGCTTGGTTTTAACTTTTGGAAATGGTTTGCAAAGATGATCGTGTTTCTTTTTCTCCCTTTGCAAGAAAACAGTTTAGAACAAGTGCAGATTTATTCAGATAGTCACACCCACTGGGATTATATTTGGCCTGTCAGGGCCTGTCACAGTTTAACGTCAACAAGGACACATGCTCCTCAATGAGAAATTAAATCTTAAAGAGTGCAATGAAAGCCTCTCGGAGGCCTGGCTGCAGGACGCTGTTGATTGTGTTTGTGGTTAGAATTTCACCCATTTTCCTTCGGCGAAGAGTGTTATAATGGAGGACTCACCTCAGCTGCCTCTCAGACAGTAACTCTACCTCTCCAATGGCTGAGTCCTTCTGTAAAGACAGCAACACTGCAAGATGTTTAAGAGGAGCTCTCAGCACTGTTTAATGGATGTGGCAGCTCTGCTATAAACAGTGCCAGGAAACACCAGATTTTAGTTTAAAAAAGAAAGCAAAGCCAGAAATAATGAAGAAGTACAGGGACCTTTTTTTATACTAGGTACTGTGTTAATGTAGCCCATCGAACATACATGAAGACATTTTACAAGACAAGTTTTTGAAGCACAGCTTTCACCAGCGTGAGGATCAGTACAAGGGTTTGAAGGCACTTTGTTTAAACAGTGTGGGTCTTGCTAAGTGTCTCACTCCAGACCTCAGGAGAGCACAGCTGGGCTGAGAGCAGCGCCGTCCCGAATCCTAAAGGCGGGCACCTGATGTGACACAGCTCCTGTGATCTTGAAAAAGGGGAAGAATTGGGGAGGGTGGGGGGTGCAGAGTATAATCACGGCAAAGTAGCTTGCATTCAAAGGAATGCAAATGTTTTACCAAGCTCTTACAAAAACAAAACGCATATCGAAAAAGAAGAGGAAGGTGGTGGATGGAGTTTGTGTGTATGGGGGGGGGGTGGCAACTGCTCCTGTCATAACTCTCCTAGGATGTATTTGCATAAAACATTAAGTCCAACAAAATGATTCCACCTGACAGGCTGAGCTGCAGCGAGCACATGGCCCATGGCAGGCAGTTATTTGTAGAAGGTGCCATGATTTCCTCTTCATGCCACTGTTTCTGAAACACTGTCATACTACTACTGAGTGATTAATCTCTGTCTCCCCCCACCCCCCGCTGTCCCTCCCCCAAAGCCAATAACTTGCTATAAAAATTAATTTACCTCGGTCCTGTAAGATGTTAGGCTGCTATGACTGTCTGTGTTTCGATGCCATGTACATATAGCCCCTACACTTCTGCATTCTCTGCGCAAACACCACGACTCGCTGTGACGATACCGTTGCTACAACCATGTAATGCAATTACCAGGCGCCTGCAAGACTTGCCTTTTATGGCATAATGTTTTCCTCCGGATATAAGAATCCTATTTAAACACTTCTTTTTGATATTAATACTTCATGCTGCGCTGAACATTGGAGAGCAGTAATTCTCGAAACATTAAAAAATAAAGAAAAAAAAAAACACACTGGCTGTTGTGCCTTGTAGGCTGCACTTATTTTCCATAAGATGGGAATCAAAACGTTAATATCCTTCTAACCTGCTTAAAAATCGCTGAGAATGCCTCAGAGGGTGGTGAAGCAAGGCTCGGAGATTAAAGACAAAACAAAGAACGGAGAAATGAGCTCGTGTCTCCCCTCTCGCAGGATGGTGTTTTCGTGGATATTGGCTGAGGAGTGGCGGCTGATAAGGGCTGACAGCAGCAGACACGGGCGCGATCGCGAGTGCGACAGCCCCAGTCACACACGCCGCCGAAGCTGTCACGCCGAAGGAGCCGTCAAAAGTGGGAGCGCACGGCTGGGCCCACGCTCCTCAGCTCGTCCCTCCCTTTGCTGAGCGGGATCCCCCCCCCCACGGTGCTTAAGTGCATGGCTCCCACCCTCAGGCTGCTCGAACCTTGTGTGCGTGTGTGTCCCAGAGATTTTTGTGTGCACTGTTTACATTTACATGCATTTAAGTGTGAGCTGAGACAATACGGAAAGTCGAGAACATGAGATGAACAGAGAGGTGCGACGCACTCAAGTCTCGCAATGTAAATAAATAGCTGCTGAATTAGGGGTTCTGTAAATTAAGATAAAAATCTCAGCAGGTTACCATATAAATCGCCGCTCATAAGAACATTTTTTAAATTGTTTCCAGGTATTGGTTTTGTTTTTTGAGAGACACATCAGGTAATTAATTTTAATCTTCTTTACATTAATTAAGTTTTTTCCTGAAATTTCTACTGGAAAAATTAACCACACATAGTAAAATAAACATTGAAGCATGAGATGGCAGTCACGTAAGAAATTATACTGATACTGATATTTTAAACTGAAATATGAGACTGGAGGTCAGGAGGAAAAACATAAATTAATATTAATATGTATTTTTTAGATCCACTGATCATTTTTTCATGACACGCAATGTCGTTTTTCGGCAATCTGTCAATCTTAATATTATGATGGAAAAATGTAAACAACATGTTTTACTTTGATATTCCTAGCGTGCTGATTATGTGAAAGAGAAAAAAAAAACTTTGTTAGGGTCCAGCTAAATTTAACACAACCATTAAAAATGTATTTATCTATGACACTTTTACCATTTACTTTTATCATTTTCTTTTCTAATGTGCTCTGTTTTGTTTTTTAAAAGTATAGTCTTTTGTAAGAGAATAATATATAACAGCTTCATCACTGTCAACGATGTTCTCAGGGCAGTTTCTGCAAACTGAAACATCAGGCCTATTGTTTGCTATATCTGTTCTAACAACCTGTTTCCCTTTTGGGAGCTGCAGCTCTTCCACCGTGAGCTATGTTTGAGCAGCAGACGTCCTCTCTCCTCTGACCTGAAGCATGGCTGCTGAGCACCAGGAGGGAGGACTACCTAATGACCTCGCCCAACAGCAAACTGCTTGTCTCCTGAGTGGATGTAAACCATCCATCTATTTGGATGTTATCTGGTTTCAATCAATGGTTTTTTTCCTTTTTATTTAAATTTAATGCTGCAGAAACCCAATCCTTTTCTCTGTTTTCCTCTGAACTTCAGTGGTTGTATGAATAGCTGCTTGGGAACACATTTTAACCCCCCCCCCTCTGGCCCTCTCTCTCTCCCTCTCTCTTGCTCCCTCTCTCTCTCTCTCTCTCTCTCTCTCTCTCTCTCTCTCTCATTCTCTTTCTTTTCAAACTTGGGCATTTATCATTCCTCAGCTGACGGTGGCACTAAATGCCACTTTCGCCACACTGCTGCTTTTCTTTACGCAGGTAATAAAACAACACTGCGGTGTTCTTCTCTGCCTGAGAACAACAGCGACTTTCTGGGAGCCCAGCAGAACCAATCCCAGCACGTTTCAACTCTGGGAACGGACATTAAAAGGCAAACCCAACCTCGACCCGGACCTCTCCGTGTCCCTGAGTCTGTTCTGAAAAGAAAAGAAAAAAAAAGTTGGGTCATAGAAAGGTGAGGCAACATGGCGTCTGTCTGCTCGGTCCAAGGGCCACTGAAACATCCCAGATTAAAAACTTGAGAAGTTGTCGGGGATAATCACAAAATCTTGAAATGCACAATGAATGGTCATACATTTGCCTGTCAGTGGTCTTTCCAACACAGGCCAGCATAGGAGGTCACAGGAACATGCTCCTGCTGCACCTCCTCCACCTTCCAACTGAAAGGAGGACAGATGAGACAAATGACGTGGCTCAAGGATCAAATATGGCTCCTGCGACAGCTCCTGCTGCTCAACATGCCAGCTCCTTTTTTTGCCAGAGTTAATTTGGAATGGTATGCTTCAACTCCAGAGCTGTGATTAGGAAGCAAAGGAACTCAACCTCACCAACCCTCCACCCCCCTTCCTTTGCCCTCCAACTCATCTCCTCCTATGCCCAAACGTTTCGAAGGCTTCGTTGACGAGGCACGCGGCTAGGGTGAATGAAATCCGAAAAAGGGCACGGACCCCTGGGCTTGCCATGATTTACAATACTCTCCTTCTGTGTGGAATATTTCAGCCTATGTTTTCCTTCTCGACAGATACCCCCTGGGACAACCCGTTTAAAGCAGTACAGAATTGTGAATCTTAGTGATTTATGTGGCGGGCGAGTGCTCCCCCTGATGAGTGGCAATTTCATTATTTATTTGAACATCTTCACATTTGCTTCATTCGGTGCGATAAGTGTGTGCTGTATCCACGCCCCGTGTGTATTTGCTTTGCTACCCTCATTCTGTTCCTTCGCTCTGGATATGCAATGTTTACTGGGCCCTAGTGGCTTGTTTTAATTGGGACTTAGACGCCCACAACTGTGATCATGTGCATATCCTTCTGGAGTGGGGGGGGGGTTCTGTTGCTTTTTTTTTAAGCGGGAGAATCTAAGGAGTACAGCATGCAAAAGGGTGACAGGTCACTGGAATGGATTTGTGGTTGAACGTTCAAAGCAACCCAAAGGAAGGGCCGCGCAGTGGTTCCCGGGAGAGAGGCGGTGAACTAGCGATGAGTCTAAATTTGCAACATCTGTAACTTGCTGAGGAGTGGCTAATTTTCTAAGCAACGGAGCAGCGCCCGCACAGCCCTTTACAACATACGCTTGCTTTATGCCCGTTCTCACCCACCGGGTGATGTGAAACATGTGCTGCACTGCAGCCCGCCTTAACTTCCTTTGGTAGCAGAAGCGGAGTGTAGCCTAGCGCCATGCTAATCCAGCTCCACGCATATGTAATGCTCGATTAGTTGGATGGCACAAAAATAGCCTGTAGTTGCGCAGCAGGTTTTCCCATTTCCAAGAGGGACCCCCCCCCACGCGAAACAAATGCGCTTTCCCAATCAAAACATCCCAATCAAAAATAATGAAAATTGGATTGCCATAAACCTTGGCTTCATGGTTTATTTAAAGGGATTAATTTCATTCATATTGACAGGAGCCAAACACCAAACCTATTTCCCCTCATTTAATTACCAAAGTCATCGATTGACAAAAGTGATTTATTTACCTTCGCCCAGAGTTTCCACATGCATTTGAGCTGTTTGGCCACTTCCTTTAACTCAGATGGTTTTAATGTCAACGCACCAATACAGTAAAATTACAATTACATATTCTTTGATGAACTTCCAGTTCTTAATCCTGCCAGTTGTATACTTTGACTTTTACATAGTCTTACCCAAGTTGGTGATTGTCAGTGAATGTCTCATATTAATAACTTGTGTGAAGTGTGAAAGTATCTAATAAGTGTATATAAAGCAACAGTTTTCCATGATATGATATGATATGTTCTGATTAATATGTGTTAATATAACATTCTATTATAATAAAACAATGTAGCAGTATGGATTAACATTTAGCTTCACTCAGTGAGCACTGTTCTCAAGGCAAAAATAAGTAAGTAAATTAATAAAGGTACTTGTGTAGTAACCGTTATGAATCTGTTTAGCACACCCCGTGTGTCTACTTCTCTTACTGCTTTTAAATATTACTCCAATAAAATGTGACACCCTGTTCACTCAACAGCCATGTCGTTTCTTCTCTGCTACACAAAAAGTCATTTGTTTGTTTGTTTGTTTAAGGGGAAGGGATTAAGTGAACCCTGTATATAAAACAAGCAAATCTCTCCTTGTGCTTATACCATTAAAAAGCATGGCAGTTTCCCTAGTATTCTCTTCCACTGTAAACGCAGAGGCTCAGTGCTGCCTCTGTAGTGTGTGTGTGAACTGGGGGGGCCTTAAATCACAGGACACAGAGCATGTTCTGGACCACATAATCCAGGAAAGGAAACCACAGGAATGGCTTCGGCATGGATGCGGAAGTTCTCCTTTATGTACTGCCTGGATCGGGCCAGAGGTGCCACCGATGTTGGGAATGAAAGCGCTCTGCCCTGGGGAGGGAAGGCTGCTACACACAAACACAGTGCAGCACTCTTTGAAGTCAGTTAAGTGTTTTATTTTACTTACGTGTGGGGAATAGGTAGGCCTGCCTGAGCAGAAAGGAAGTGCTCTAAAGAGATCGTCCTCTAGCACAGTGTTGGGCACTACATGGGGTCATGCATCAGTAAGTCAACGGCCCTACAGACCTCGGGGAAGATCATAAGTCAGGGGCTCACATCTTGTAACTACAGGTGTATTTTCGGATCCTTGTAGCCTCATAGTTGTTGTACCCTTGAGGGTGGCAGTTAACCTGTGGAGCCTTTATAAATAGCCAACAGCCATTATAGCATTCGTACAAAAAACACACTGAAAAAAGATCAAATGCTAAGGACATAATAATAATAATTATTATTATTATTATTATAATTATTATGTACATGAACAAGCTGAAAAAGTCTGGTTCGACTTTATTAAATGGTGTATACTTTGGCTGCATTTTACCCAAAATGAGGTCAAAAGCACTTTTCCATACATCAGTTTTCTTGCCTTTTTAATTAATTTTTTTTATGGCCCACTTATTTTAAAGTGTTTAAAATTGAATTTTCAGTGTTACATCAGGCCTTTACACAAACGTGTTGCACTCTCATTCTCTGTTATTACTGGACCAATTATTTTGGCAGAGTAATAAAAAATATATTTTAGAAGAAGTCAAAAACCCAGTCATTTAACATATTTGTTTCCCGAGTGTTTGTTGGACTAAAAGAGGTGCCCTGTCAAAAGAAGTTACTGACTTGAATTTCAGTTGTAAATGGAACTCCGGCCCACAATTGCGAAATATTTTGGAATTTTTTGTCAACCGCATGTGGTGAGGCTCGAAATTTTTCTGCAAAATTCCGTTCATCAAAAATAAGTGTGGCATGTTGGGAGCAGCGTGCTGTCCTGCCTTTAGGCATTTCACATTGAAGTGCAGCTTGCTGGCTGCCTGCGTCCGGGGAGCACAAAGGATTAGTGTTAGCACCTGGCAGACAGCGCTGAGTGAAGTGTTTCCTGCAATATGTGTGCTCCTCTCAGGATAGACTGGAGGCCCTGTGTTTCCAACAAGCTGCTGCAGGTAGAGTTCCATGTCTAAAACATGTACCATAAATTGGCTTCACGTCATGTCTTGTGTACATCCCGGGGCATCCCCCATTCCCCGTTTTGACCTGGGAAGACAAGACAACAGGTGTGATCCTCAAAATTCTTAAAGTACGGTAAACATCAAAACTTTTAAACCCGGCTCATTTGCCACAAAGCCCTTAAAGTTTCCTGGACTCTGGAAGTAGAAGTAATTATACTTGATAGAAAATAAGTGAAGGATTAAAATGCAATCTGCAAGTCAGCAGTATTGACCGATCGCCCATCAGCTTTCAGCTGGGCACAACATCGTATGCAGTCCAGATGCATGTCTGTTTAAAATTATCCGAAGCCTAGGTTTGTGTTCTCTATAATACCAAGGCTGTGATTTCCTCGCAAATGAGGGTAATGCAAAACAGAAGGCCGGTCGTTTGCCCATCGTCCGCTGCATTAACCTCAATCAGCCCGGAGAGAAGATCCATGCTTTGGGAATGTGAGACATGGACAGAAAGCACCTTCCACACGCTCTGGGTTCCCAGCTCACTGCGGTGAGTGATATATCCCTGATTGGACACTGTCTGTGAACTCCTTCTCCAATGCAAATAGGACTGGGATTGCAAACTTTAAAGGCATTTGTCTATCCCCCCAACCCCAACCCCTCAGCGGTCATCACGTCTGATCCATTTCCACTCAGTCGTGACAGCACCAGTTCTCCAGAGCCCTGCTCCCGAAAGACCTTTCCAGGCAGAATTACTGGAACAGTTAGTAGGTGTTAATGGACCTCTTTTTTAATAGCACATAAACTTAGGGTGTTTTGGACTGGTATAAAGTTGGGTTCCTTTACATTTCTATCATCATTGTACAGAATGGACTCTGTATCCTCTTTGACTCAAAACATTAACAAATCCTGAAACTTAGCAAGATTACCAATAAAATCATTTCCAATATCAGCTGCTGAAAATACATGAATATCACTTGTTTGAAGTTATTGTGAAGACTAATTCATTTCACAGATGTTGTCCTGAAATTGTCCGTTGGCAAAGGGGCTGTCTACAGAAAACACATTTTCACAACTTCTGTCAGCATTCTATAAAAAAAGACATATTACTTGGCTCACATGCTAATGACAACCAAACTTCAGTTTCTGTGCCGCTGAGTAGACAACCAAAACTAAAAAGGGCTGCAAAGACACAGTTTAGGGAGTTCTGTTTTTTTAACAAACTGTACGTACTGAGCTGTAACACAGAAAGAGCTTTAATTTCACACCGAAAGTGTTTAATTTCCTGTTACATATGACTAATATGTTATTTTACATAAAGAGACAAGAGTTTAGTTTTCTTGGAGGGAAACCACAGACAAGCTTGCCCAAGTTCACTCATATTCCCTTGGGAAATTATTTCAGTGTTTCCTCAACGCCTGGGTCAAAGATGTACCAAAAGATGACAGAGGCCCTGGGAAAAGATGTGAACTAGAAATGGGTATCAGCAGTCCAACTGGCAAAAGTATCAAGTTCGAGAAAACGGTCATTGCCTTTGGAGTATGGGTGGATGAATTGGGCGGGAAAATGATATACAATTACTCCTGCTGTCCAAAAAGAAATCCATAGGTAACATGGACATTATTATTAAGCTTTTTATTTCTTCTTTTTTTACTCTCCTTTTGTGATTGGTGTAAAAACGTTTATTTCCATTTTGATTACCTATTTCATTGATCTTATTCATTGATACATTGTTCATTCATATTTATTAGAGAAAAAATTCTGTTTAATATTCCCAGCACCTGTCTTTAATTGTATGAAATCAATAGACTATTTATGACAAAAAACGTATCCACATGAAAGAATAACAAAGTTCTTGGCTTCCTCAGTCTACAGCTTGCTGAAGTTCTTTTACCTTAGTGTGAATGTGGTTTTGTTAAGAAATTCCCTTTGTGTTGAAATAATAAAAGACACATTAGTAAATAATTTTTCTTTATGTGCTGCAAAATGCATTTATGAATGGTTTAATGGTTTAAATGCATTTTAGAATGGTTTTATTCCTCCTTAATAATAGTGCTCCTCTGCAAGGAAGGGGTAAAGAGACTTCAATGGATTTTTGTGTTCAGCAACAAGCCATAAAAATGCTGAGTGTAACGCTGATGATCCACCTGCACTTTGTGACTGATGAACACAAAAGTGAAACCAGATGAGTGGAGGAACTGGTGGGGGGTGGATGGATGCCACATCTGCCACAGCTGGACAGGGCTGTGACCTGGGTGTTAACTGTGGGATGTAAAAGCTGCTCTCAAACCCGGCTCCAGGTCATGGCTGTTAAAAGCATCTCTTCAACTATAGTAATTAAGGCTGTTAGTAAAACTCTAGAGCAAGGTAAACCTGGCTTTAAGTATAAAGGTATTTAACTATAAGAAAATGACCATAATTTAATATCATCATCTTCATGAAATATCTCACAAACCAATATTCAATACAACTTTGTTCAGTTAAAGACCAGATACTATAAAACCCCACGTTGCGAGAAGTACTTATGCTTAAATTAATCCTTCTGAGAATAATAATAAACATCATTTGCCTTTAATGAACATCATTCTTATTTATTTCTCATAAAATTGCCACTACAGCCAATCAGCATACAAACAGACAAAAACTGAGGTATGAGTGGATGAATCAGCTGTCATTTCAGACTGAGATAAAGACTGAAATGTTGGAAGTTCTAAGGAGGAGCAGAATGATGAGTCTTGTCAGGACATGTGACTCATGCCAAGACGAAGGTGAATGATATTTCATATTTTTAGTTGTATATGGAATATGGAATATGGAATATATAAAACAAAAGCAATTCTTATTATATTTTCTTTTTTCATTAAAATTTTTCCTCTTCTTCTTATTTCAATAGGCAGACAGACAGCCAGCCAGACACACAGATAGATAGTTTTATTAGCATAGTGTGGTAGAATGAGCTTGTGGCTAAAGATTCACACCGTGAAGTGGACGCACAAAGTTTTTTTTTAAGATTCTCTCCAGTTTATCCACCATCTTGTTTTTCAGGAGTGTAACAGTGTTTCTGATCATCATGTTGTGGTGTAGTGTTACACATTCTAAACTTTAAATTTATTAAATTTAATATTTAACTTGTAAAAATATTGTCCTCTCTGAGCAATTGAATAAATGTTAGTAAACACATTCATCCATGTTACATTATGGTGTTTCTGCTGTTGGAAGTTACAACTATATATGGTAAAACTTTGGTTTGTAAACATCCTAGTGGGTAAACCCGTGATTAAAAATACCACCAAACACAGTTCTGCTTTACTTTTACATGAAAATGTAATTCTTGTTCTATGTCAATATAATTTACCACAAATGTTATCAACGTTTTTTTAAATTCCAGAAATAACATTTCCTCTGGCAACGCTGATCTTTCAACCACCCAAAAAAGCTCACTGACAACCTCTGTGGAATTTTGCATGACGCTATTTGACAGGCAAAGATTAGTGTCTTGTTCTATCAATCTGTCGAATCTCCCTGTGTTCCATGCATCCATTGGTTCATGTCAGTTATGCCATGAAAGCAAAAAAGCCAAAATACCTAGAATTTTAAAATAAATTACCCAATGCCAGTGAGATTTGTGTGTGTGTGTGTGTGTGTGTGTGTGTGTAGTAGAACACACGGTGTTGAAAAGATGGGAATAGTCTAAGGAGGTACTCAGAATGTGTGACATCCTAATGTCACAAAAACAATAGTTATTTGGCTGTCATTGATTTTCAAGCCGTTTTCCTACTTCAATTCACAGGATACCTGGCAAACATCCCAGACGACAGAGGGCACACAGCAGGATACGCCTGGTCAGGACACCTCCCCATTACAGGTCACTACCAAGGAACAGGCAGCATCCCCATTCCACCTGACCCACACTTCCTTGGACTGTGGGAACAGGGCTGAATACTCAGAGCACAGACGCACGCATGGGAAGTGCACCCACAACCCAGGAGGTGAGGGCCAGTGGTTCTACATGCAGAGCCACCAACCGGCTGTACACAGCAGGTAATTAGTGCTGCATCTCATTCATTGACCCATGTCTTCTACTTTGATTCATGTGTACATTTACACACACACACACACACACACACAAACATATATATATATATATATATATATATATATATATTAAGAGCTGCTGCAT
>JABJVR010000034.1:4706645-4720074 GCA_025773905.1 Chitala chitala | reverse complement strand
TGTCTGCCCTTAAGCAAATCAATAATCTAATAACCAAACGAGGAAAATAGTTGCCTAGAAGAAGAATCCTATTCAGCGGCACGTCATCATGTAATGATGTGACGAGTGTGACAGGCCTGCAAGGTGGCATGCGGCACGACGGGGAAGCCAGCGTTGCAGTCACGCAACGCTGCTGCTGTCCCAGTGTGGAGGAAATCCTGTTACAGGGAATGACAGAGAAGTGTCAGCTGATGCATTTGTTCAACTACCGGCAGTGCGGGTTTCTGTGAGGACATTTCATAACGCTGTATAAAATATGGTGTAACTTTTAAAAGACTTAAAACCAAACTCTGATACTGCTGGTCATTCTCAATTATCTTTTTTTAATAATCCTGCATGATTAATAGGTACAAGCCATCATATTTTGACATAATTGTGCATAACCCACTGTGATAGTTCTTTAGCTAAACCGTAATGTGTGTTTGTACCTACAATGTGTTAGACAACTAAAAGCTAATAAACACCTGGGCCTCAATGAATGACTTCTGCTACAGGAAGTACAAAGGCAGCTGGAAAATATTTAAATAAAAACTCTGTTTTTCCCCCTAACAAAATAAATCCCTATGATTGCATTTATCCCCAAACCTAGCACAGTAGCAAGCTATCTTTAAAAATTTACAAGTTTTTGTTTTTGCAGGTGGGTAATGGTCTTCCTCCATGCTGTTTAAAGATTTTAGATGCTGTCACGAATCCTACAGTGAGAGAGTACTGTAGCATAATTTAACACCATCACAATCTTCTTTTTCCCGCTGCTGGGGTATGTGTTATTGTTTAGGTGTGATTGAAGTGAGGGATGACAGGCATGTTCTATAGGAGGCCACTGCTGTGGACAGGCACTGACAGTCTGTAGACCTGTAAAAGATCTTATCTTAGGGGGATGAAAATAGCTCTCAGAAGGCTCGCCAGGAAAGACGAGCGGTTTGAAACAAACAATGCGAGCTGGGGCGGCCCAACAGCTTGAAATCTCTATACAGCCCTTCATCGGATCCACAAAATAAAAAGTCTTCTTTTCTTGCATTTTACAGCAACAGTGGAACAATCCCAAATGACTGGGAAGCCAGCCACAGAGGTAACTGTATGTTTAAAAGGTCAAAGGCCAAGTGACACAAAATTGATTTATGACAGCATTTTCTGAAAACACATGAATTTATTAAGCACGCAGACTGGTCTCTAGAGTAGTTTTTAGTGAAATAGAGGGGAAAAATAAATTACAAACAATTTCTTATGCCATTATTTGGCATGGAAGATGAAACAGTCACACTGCTATAGAGTGAACAGAGGTTTAAAATAATGTCTGACATCAGTAGTTCCTTGTAGAACCGTGGCGCTTAGCAGCATTACCGTAAAACATGGACTTGATGCTCATGGATAGTGTTTATCGAGGGCTGAAATAAACCTGATCCATAAAATAAGGGGAGTAACAAAGTACTAAACCTTTTTATGCCTAATCTGGGAGCTCTAGAGGAACTGAACGCTGGGATTGAGTAAGCCTTCTTTATGTGCTGGGATGTAGGTAGACCTTTACCATCAGAAATAGCCCATATTATGTTAACTCATTTGTCAGAGTGTAGCAAATAAAACACTCAAAAGGCTTAGATAGTGTTGAAAAAAAAAAATCTTACCGCCTAAGAGTTATGAAAACACAAAGAAAACATCTCAGACAGGCTTTGTAATTTTCAATGCACTTTGTGAAACACCGATGGGTTAAAATGTCCCCAAAGGCTTTGGAAACTTGAGGAAGTAAGAGAAACCGCACTTACGAACAATGTGTTTGCTCTCAGGGTGCCGTATAGTCCTGCAAGGCTGGAGAGGAGGCTCCATAGTGCCTCTTTCCTACTGAATCAGGCCCAGCAAGCATGCACTTTAAGGGCCGGCTTGACCAATCCACAGGATTCAAATTTAATAATTTGTCATTTGAAAGTGCTTGTAAATTATAGTGTGGTTCAAACATAATTATACATTTGAGTATACAAGCAAATCATTTATTTATTTATTTTGTTTTTCTTTCCCTCTTTTGCTCTTACGTCTCAGGTATTGTTGCAGAAAGGCGGGGTTAGAAGCCACATGTTGCAGCACATGTAGAAAGCCATCAAAATAATCAGCCCAAAATCTCCTCAAAGAACACCCATCAATTTTCCCGCTATTTACCATAAATTGAGTGTGAAATCCTGCCTCTGGGGGCCGCTGAGAAGCTCAGCGAGGAGTGGGAGGAGCTGGCATGATGTGTGATTGAAGGAGCTGACGCGAGGCGCGGCCCTGTCACCCTGCACCCAGCCTCGTCTTATGTGTTCACATCCGTGAGCCGACGGCTGACCGCAGCCGAGGCTAGACCTTGTGTAACGGAAACTTTATTAGGCAACATGTTTCACAGACTGAGAGGATGTTTATCAGTCACTTTCTGCTGGTTACACCATCCATCTTATGTGGTGATTTATTTGTCCTTACTTGCCTTACATTGTTGACAGAAACAACTGAGCCCAACTAATACAGTGCACTACCTGCACAGTGTACCGTACAGTGCGCTACCTGCACAGCATACTATACAGTGCTCTACCTGAACAGTGTACATGCACAGTGTACCGTACAGTGCACTACCTGCACAGTGTACCGTGCAGTGCGCTACCTGCACAGTGTACCGTACAGTGCGCTACCTGCACAGCATACTATACAGTGCGCTACCTGCACAGTGTATCGTACAGTGCGCTACCTGCACAGCATACTATACAGTGCTCTACCTGAACAGTGTACATGCACAGTGTACCGTACAGTGCACTACCTGCACAGTGTACCGTGCAGTGCGCTACCTGCACAGTGTACCGTACAGTGCGCTACCTGCACAGCATACTATACAGTGCGCTACCTGCACAGTGTATCGTACAGTGCGCTACCTGCACAGTGTACTGTACAGTGCTCTACCTGAACAGTATACATGCACAGTGTACCGTACAGTGCACTACCTGCACAGCGTACTATACAGTGCGCTACCTGCACAGTGTACCCTACAGTGCGCTACCTGCACAGCATACTATACAGTGCGCTACCTGCACAGTGTACCGTACAGTGCGCTACCTGCACAGCATACTATACAGTGCTCTACCTGAACAGTGTACATGCACAGTGTACCGTACAGTGCGCTACCTGCACAGCGTACCATGCAGTGCGCTACCTGCACTGTGTACTGAACAGTGTGCTACCAGCATAGAGGGGCCCGTTTGTGAAAATGCTTGGCTTTTTGCATTCTTTTCAAATTTAGTGCAAAATTGTTTGTTTGTCATCTTAACAGCAAAACAATTTTAGTGAAAAGCTGAACCTTTTTGAAAAAACTGAACTTGACTTTGAGTGTGGTCCCCTGTGGCTTTAATGACAGCACACACTTGAGCTGACACTGACTCCACATGTTTGTAAGGAATGAGTGTTAAATGTCTCCTGAGCATGTGCTTCAATGGAAGGGATAAGAACACCTGACCTTTTCTAACACAGCTAAGGTCAGGAGTAAGCACAAATGTAATTGGCGACATTAAAAAGGGCACAATATTAAACATTTGCTCATTTTATATTCCAAAACATTTTTGTTTAATGTTTTATAAAATCCAAAGGTTTGGATTACACCAGCTTCCAAACACATGCAGTTAAAATGGAGATATTTACAAACTGCTGTAGTGTGGGAGGATTCACCTGTACCCTACCATGTAGTCTGAGTTACATGGGATAATCTACAGGTTCTTGTGGCCCTGATCAAGACATGCAGTTTGAAAACAACAGAATGAATGCATTACATTTCCCGTCTAGGAAATAGCTACTTGTGTGATTTGGAAAAGAAAACTGAGTACGCGTTTTGCCTCGGATTGCGTTTGCAGTGTAACGGGTGTCCTGCATCTAATAAAGCATCCCACACTGCAGCTCTAATCTCCTCTGGTCACTGGGGCACTGGTGACATTCGGTTTGGGGCAGTAGGTAATTTAAACACGTACAACGCTGTGTAAGTCAAACACTCTCGTCCTGATAATGACGGACACACACCTGCGTAATGAAACAAACTCAAGCACTTCAATGTGAAATTTCAGAGCTCAGCCAGCGGAAAACCTACAGCAGATTTATACAGGTACATTAGGCTTTGCTACACAGCAAAACAACAATTTAACCATATGGTACCGTATATTACCAAATTACAAGAGTGGCTTTTTTGAGTATCCTGAATTTTCTGTACATTTTTTGTGGTTTAATATTGAATGTAGTAAAACTATTGCTATCCATGTAGTTTCAGGTATTATTTTGTTGTCGTTACTGTAGCGATGGACACAGTTCTAATCTGTGGATTTATTAGTTAAGGTTAAGGTTAACTTAGCCCAAGGCATCAATGTTGAGTCTCCTGTTGATGCTTTTTTGCTATTGTTTCAATACGATTTATGCCCATCCTATGTTCTTCCAGTTTGTGGTCAATAATCCATCGACATCACTCTCAAAAGTAAATCTTATCTGTGTACATGTCCCCTCCAGAGAGTAAATGAGTTTATAACTGACATAAATTGGCGGTTAGGCATTATCCATTATCGTCAATACAGTTGCAAACAGCAGTTGGACAACATTAACAAATCCATGGACATTTGTATTGAATGTTCAAGAAAGCATCACATTTGAAGCCTTGTTGCCACAAAAAGCAATTACCATGTGTTATCTTATTACACGTCTCTGTATCCACTGGTGGACTTTAGCAAAATGTCGGTAAGGAAATAAAGAATACAGATACAGTTGATGCAAAGAAGCTACCCGCTAATGAAAATATGAAAAGGTCGAATGGCACATGACAACGTGACATGGTCTTTCCTAGAAACTCACCAAAAGCATATAGAACAGGCTCAACCACAAATTAACTTAATTGTTTCACTGGAACAATACAAATCACATTTTCCTAAAGATGTAATTGCAGATTCAGAGACATCAAGGTTCAAGGACAGCTCCTCTCCACTATACATGTCTCCCTAAACTAAGGTCACAGACCCCAAATACACTATATTGCCAAAAGTATTGGGACACCTGCCTTTACATGCACATGAACTTTAATGGCATCCCAATCTTAGTCCGTAGGGTTCAATATTGAGTTGGCCCACCCTTTGCAGCTATAACAGCTTTAACTCTTCTGGGAAGGCTATCCACAAGGTTTAGGAATGCATCTATAGGAATTTTTGACCATTATTCCAGAAGCGCATTTGTGAGGTCAGGCACTGATGTTGGACAAGAAGTTTCCGCTCTAATTCATCCCAAAGGTGTTCTATTGGGTTGATGTCAGGATTTGCTCATCCATGTCTTCATGGACCTTGCTTTGTGCATTGGTGTGAAGTCATGTTGGAACAGGAAGAGGCCATCCCCAAACTGTTCCCACAAAGTTGGTAGCATGAAATTGTCCAAAATGTCTTGGTATGCTGATGCCTTAACAGTTCCCTTCACTGGAACTAAGGGGCCAAGCCCAACCCCTGAAAAACAACCCCACACCACATCCATCGGATTGCCAGACAGAGAAGCGCAATTCGTCACTCCAGAGAACACGTCTCCACTACTCTAGAGTCCAGTGGTGGCGTGCTTTACACCACTGCATCCCATGCTTTGCATTGCACTTGGTGAAGTAAGGCTTGGATGCAGTTGCTTGACCATGGAAACCCATTCCATGAAGCTCTCCATGCACTGTTGTTGTGCTAATCTGAAGGCCACATGAAGTTGGGAAGTATGTAGCTATTGACTCTGCAAACAGTTGGCGACTTCTTCGCACTGTGTGCTTCAGCATGCGCTGACCCTGCTCTGTCATTTTATGTGGCCTACCACTTCATGGCTGAGTTCCTGTTGTTCCCAGTTGCTTCCACTTTGTTATAATACCACTAACAGTTGACCGTGGAATATTTAATAGCGAGGAAATTTCACAGATGGACTTATTGCACAGGTGGCAACCTATCACGGTACCACGCTTGAATTAAACTGAACTCCTGAGCGCGACCCATTCTTTCACAGATGTTTGTAGAAGCAGTCTGCATCCCTAGGTGCTTGATTAAAAAAAACGGTGGCCATGGAGGCGATTGGAACACCTGAATCCAATGATTTGGAGGGGTGTCCCAATACTTTTGCCAATATAGTTTATATGACAACTCTCAGCTACACCCTTGTATGAATGACTACTAATTAAATATCAAATGTGTGTGTGTGTGTGTGTGTGTGTGTGTGTGTGTGTGTGTGTGTGTATATGTATGTGTATAAAGGACAAAAAAGTGAAAGCTAATGAACAATCTTTTAAAAAGAGTGCTTCCTCAGTTAATTTATTAGTGTTTCATGAAGATACCTTTATCTTTTCTGTTTTCCCACTTTTATAGCACATAATTTAATGCTCGTTGAAACTGTATTTCAAGATATTTTCTGCGTATTTTGGCCTTGCACTTTTAAACCAAATTACACACTATAAATATTTTTTGAAGCAGGGCTCTTTCGTGTCACTTCAGAGCTGGTAAAAAAAGACTTTCAAGGCAAATAGTGCTATAAAACCTTTTTTCTTCAAATGTTAAATGGCTGTCAGACTGTTACCTATTTTTACAATAACAGGAAGTGGTGAATGCCAATGGCAAATAACCGTCTGCTTGGCAACATATTGACTTCACTAATCAAAGTTAATGTGCTCCTTACGTGGGTTGTCCCATACTGCCTGCACATGTAACACACCACAGACACGTTTATACACTCTGTGCTCCGGTATTACGTGTGTGTTTGTCTTTCCTTCACAAGCACGAAGATTTTGATTAAAATGATCAATTTTTGTGTTTATTAAAAAAGTTCTCTTTACAATCAATTCCATGAATACCTCATTCAAATGGATTTTTTTATAGAGCTAATTATACATATTGTGTAATAATTAAGAAAAATTATATATTATAGGTATTTTCCAGTATTAGTCCAGTTGCTCATTATTTTGAAGGAATAACAATTTGTTTTGATGAACTTGCATTTCCACATCATGATAAACACCCCTGACATACATTACAGATATTAATGACTGGCTAAATAACTGAATGCTGTGTCAGTAAAGGAAGCTGTGAAATACTTACAATTACCATGTGACGGGGAGAGATGAGCTACCGAGCTATGTCAATGTGACGCAACCTGGGTTCAGATCCTCTCCTTCCATCAGTTTTATTTGCTTATTTCTTAGATATAGGAATATACTATAGAAACCGATTTTAATTAATGTCTTCTTCATTAAACTTTTTTTTGCTTTTCGCTGGCAGTTATGTCACCTCTTGCTGTCCTAACTGATTTATCTGTAAGGGATTACATTTACAAAAGAAAAAAAAAACCCTGTGGAATGTTTGCTTAAAGGCTCAGAAACTATACTAGTTCCTCCAAGATCAGAAATGGGTTTGACGTCAGGCGACAGTATCTGACCCGTCCTTGTAATCGAGGATATAAATAAAGCGCCTGATGTTTGTTCTCCCAGACGTTCCATTAGGTAACCGCTGGCCTTGATCGTGGATTCTGATTGGCCGCTCGCTCTGCTGCAGACGCTGTCAGTCTAAATCATGTAGGTCAGGTTTGTTCCCTTTAGCATCGCAGAGAGATAAACGTTAATGCTTTTAAACTGCATGATTGTGACACTGGCAAACATGCAGGGTAAGTGTGCCCACAAAACGTGTCACTCCGTGACTGCTTATTGTTGAACTGTGAATCAAATTAAACTGTCTTTGTTCTCGTTTCGGTAATTGAGCTCTGCTATTCTTAGTAAATAAACCGATTCTTTTTGCGACAGCTATTCTTTGTAAATAAGACTGTGTTTCAGACAAGGCCTTCTTTTGATATTCGGCTCTGTTTTGATGTTCTCGATGAATAGCTCTCAGAGGTGCAAAGTCATGACTCCTATTTAGGCCTGCATCAGAAACACAAGCGTCTTGCAGTTTGATCGCGGTTCCCTGCTGCTCATAACCCCACTCGTTGGGTCTAATAATCTGCCTTTGTACCTTTATACATTGTTCCTCTCTGCTAAGGCCTCCAGCTATTCTAGAAGCCTGCTGCTGGAAGTTGACTGAGCCCCAGCCTCTATGACTCTGGTACAGGGATAGTTCAAACGGAGGCTGTTTGTGAATTATTGAGAGAACATTGCTTAGGGCCCTCAGTAAATTACCTGATACATATGCACATGTTCTCCTAATATAGAGGCCGGCCCATGTCAATGAAGAATAGATCAGTCGCCAAGATCTGAATTTAGCCTGTCAGAGCACTACTGTATGTGTCCATGTGTCTGAGCATTAATCAAAACCAGACCATTGCTGAATTAACTAAGCTGTACGCAATACCCCCCCCCCCCCGACATCTAAATATATCCATTACTAGTATGACTATAGTAGTAAATGTGAGCCCACTGGGTGTACAGTATACTAACCATACACAGCATGTCAAAAGAATAAAACTGTAAATAACACAATTTTTGCTTTTTGTCTATAATCAATTTGTGCAGCATATCTCACAATTAGTTTTGTTTTTGTCAAAGTAGATCTCAAAAAAGCTGCCAAAAACCTTCAAGTAAACCTTATCCTGCATCTGACTGACCACTGGAATTTAAAAGAAATATACCAGTTATGTTAATCACTATGTAAGAACCACAGGTCGTGTCAGAGCCGAGCTGAGCCGTGTCACAGTGACTGGGTAGTGTTCTTCGTGGGAAACCTGGGTTCACATCCGCTCCCTCTCTCACCTCTTTCATTTCACTGCTCAGACCCCTACAGGTACCAGTGACAATGGCCTTTTTGCCAAGGGGAAGGATTCCAGTTCAACTGCAAGGCAACAGAGTTTAATGTGAAGGATTGTAAAATGAGCACACCATACTCCATCAAGTGTGCATGTATTTGCAGGAGCCTTTGCCTACAGCTCGATCGTATAGCTTTCTATGTTCTGTTTGAGTAGAGATGATGCCCCTGACACAAGCTGCCATGCGGAGGGATCAAAGCACAGGCACAGAAAGTTATTGTACTCAACACAAAAGACAAGCATCTTTTCAACAGACAGCCCCGTGGCCTGTATGGTAGAGCCTGGAGAGCCTGCGGCCTGGAGACCGTCCAGGTGTTTCTGTGGAGGATCGGTGGTAATTACCCAGGCAGACATACTGCAGCCTCATCTGAGCCACTACTGCCCTGGTTCAAGCCTGCTGCAGAAGCTACTTCTCGCCTGATCAGCTGAATGTAAGAAACAGCCTTGCCGTTTTCCCTTTTTTGAAGAGCTGATCTGGTAGGGGTGGAGCTATAAGACAGGATACACATGCCATCTTAAATTAATTGCTGACTTCCTAACTTTTACATTTAGACCTGCTAAAAAGGTCAGTCTGTCATGTAAAGCAAATGATGGAAGACAGAAGTGAGAGTTTTGACATAAGTCTCTGACCAAAGAACACATTACTTCATTTTTTGAGTAACATCAAAACATCAAAGGGGAAACCCTAATCCCCCATTTAAATAATTTGCTTATTATTTCTTCATTCTAAATAATTGTTGTTATTAATTTTTATAATGTTTTAAACTAACACTTATTAATGGATGCCGTACATGACTGTGCTGAACTGCATCATCAAATGTTTCAATCATCATGAGCCCAAGGCTGTACCTGGCCCTTACTGAACCTTGACACGCAGATCTGAGTGGTGCAAAGGGCGCTGACAGCCGTCACATCAGCAAAGTGAAGCACAAAGGAGAAACAAGAGAGGGCAACTTCAATAGCCGACCGCATGCTGAAGACATCGAATTTGTCAGTGAGGAAAAGTCTCGCAGCATTAAAGAAGGGTAAGGGAAAGAGGTGACCACCTGAAAGATGAGGAACTGTGTGGGGGGATGGATTGAAGGCTATGACAGGTCTGTTGCAGCATGCATTCCTCTTTTACCTTCTCACACTGACAGAAAGCTTAGATTGAAGGATTCGCATGACATTTATGTATTGTACAGTTTTTGTTTAATAAGATATATATACAGGTAGTCCCTGACTTACAACGGTGATGTGTTCACATGACCCCATCGTAACTTGAAAATATCATAAGTCGAGACATGGCCAAAACACCAAAAACACAGAAATAAATACACGCTCTAACACCGAGACAACTGAACTCTGTCTATCGCTGGCCAGAGTGAGACGGGAGATGTGTACATCCCAGCAGCATCCGTATACACTGCTACGTTTGCCTGCCACGCAAAACTTAAAATATTTTTACAATTAAATAAATATTTTTGTCGTATTGCTACCATCATTGTAAGATAGAAAAATTGTAAGTCAAACCATCGTAACTTGGGGACCATCTGTTTGTGTGTGTGTGTGTGTGTGTGTGTGTGTGTGTGTGTGTGTATAGAGAGAGAGAGAGAGAGAGAGAGAGAGAGAGAGAGAGAAAGAAAGAAATAGAGATGATGACAGTAAGAATACATAAAGAATACAAAGTTCAACTGAAATAAGCAGCAAAGGTATCTTTCATATAGAATCAGTAAGGTCACACATTCATGACTAGTTGACTCTGCAGATGCATATCATAAAGAATTTATTATTTTCAGTTTATTTGCTCAATCATCTTCATGCACCGTTTGAGTTGGTGTTCATGTACATGACAAGGGAACATCAAAGCCGCCAATTCAGCTGAACTGTGCGCAAGTGCAGGTGTGCATTCAATGACAAGAGGGGCTTTTAAACCTGCATAAGTGCTGAATGAAAAATACACAAACAGGGGCAAAGTCAAACATGCACAGCCAAGGGCCAAACTGAGACCCGTGCATTTCAGAAGCGAGATCTTTTCTTGCTGAGACATCACGTTTTCAGTTGTGCAGCTGTTGTATCCAATAGCAGCTCTACTGAAGAGCACCACAAAAAAGCAAAAGAAAAAATCCGAACTATGTAACATTTCCAAAAAAAAAAAAAGAAACAGACAAAAATTCACATAATAGTCACCAATAAGTCACAGCTTCCTCTGTCAGCTATAGTTCCGTGCACTGTGACATCAGCAGTAAAGGGCAGCCCATAGGTGACATCCTCCGTCGCTATGGCCCTGTATGCAGACGATATTATCCTCTCCTCTAAAGACCCCATCAATTATTAATATGTGGCTCACATCTAATGTTGTGTTTGAATTATTTACTTGTACCTTCGTTCATCAATAAACATGTGCGTTAAACAGAGAACACTGACGAAAGGCATAAATTACAGGGGAGCGCTTTATGAGATTTTAGCGCGCTCGCGTTGATTTATTGACATAATATTTTCTTTAATCTTTAAAAAGAAAATACAAAGCGTCTTTATTTACGGTGCGGGCGAAAGGAAGGCCATCTCGATGCTGGGATTCGGCTACGTACGTTTGAGCAGCGGCTTCTATGCGTTATTATTGCCGGCGTAAATCAGGGAGAAAATGTTGAGCTTGAATGAATAGATTACTGTGGAGTCGGGAATGCACTTTTCATAAGGAGAACAACAACATCACGTGACGTTATCTCTCCAACCTCTGTTAAAGTACAGATGAGAAAATGTTCCGTATGCACTAGCTGTGCCATGCTTTTACAAGATTCCTTTAATATTAGTAAAAGAGGCAAGAGTATGTGAGATGCTGTAGACATATGGATGGGTTACCATCCATACCCACTCACTGCCTTCACCTTCAGCCTTCACTGTTCCCAGTCTCATTACTGATTAACTCTATATATGGCGTATACTGCAAAGCTCAATTGATTTGTAACGTGATCCAGCACCCTGGACGACAGCAACGGTTCGTCTACAAAACCTATCCCCCTTATCCCAAGGACATATGCAGTCTCGCTCAAGTTAGAACCCATGAGGCCGGCCATTCAGCTGGGCCACCTTCATGGCCAGCGACCTTGCCAACAGCTGCGCAGGTGTAGTCAGGAGGTGTGGCGCTGAGCAGGTGTTGGCCAAGGTGTCTTTTGTTATCCTGTCAGGGACGATGATGTTCGGTCAGCAAGCAGAGGTGTGGTTCTCGAAGACCCGCATCGACTCACGGAGCCGAGTGGGGCGACGTTCATCTCCAGCCCACATTTACAGCATGAAACAAAAAGACGGTGATGTAAAACAAGCACATAATGCTAGTTGTCACAGTTTTTTGTCCCCTCTTTTTTCTACTGGTTATTTTCTACCCTTGCGAGCATTAACACATTGGAGACAAATCATCTTATTAATGCATGTGTTTCATGTAATAATTATCGATTTTGTCTATATCACACCGTGTATTCTGATATTTGCCCTGGGATATCCCGTTGTTATCTAATGGCGACATGCCATGGGCCGCATTAGCACCAGATACCCCAGGAAGCTGTTAAATAGCGTTTATAAATGAGAGGTGGTTATTACACTGTAAATTTCATAGACTGGTGTGCGCTGGAAATGGCAGCCCGGAGACGTCGGGGACTGCTGAAGCTGTATCGTGGAGCGCCGCTCTGGCCAGTTCTTCGGATGTCGTTAAAATGCACAAATCACCGAGGGATTGACTCGTTCTCAGAAACCCGAGCCCTGTCCCTCCCGAGGCAGAGGCAGCCGAATGCCTTTCCTTACACACATTCGTGTGTTACGGCGCCTTACTTTTGCCAATGCGACTGTTTGTTCATGTCTTTATCTTTTTCAAGAACAACTTTAAAAATGCTTTTTATATTTGTTTGTTTATTTGCATAGGTTTTAAGACGTATTTGACATACCAGTGGGGTGGGAGGGGAAGTAAAATATTATTGGAATGTTGAAATGTCTTTTTTTCTTTTTTTTTTTAAAGGAATGGTCTCACAGAATATCACATGTTACAACATTGACCCTGCTCCTGATATTTGAAAATGTCTCCCTTTTTAATAGACAAAAAATCAAAGTCATTAATCTTCTTGGTCTATGGTGCAGTTGGGACACTGTTCAAAGCAAATTAACTAAACTGACATCTAAGAGAATGTTTCTCTCTGATTGTAAATAACATTACACATCAGAAAGGAGATGAATGCAGATGAAATATTAATGGCGAAACTCATTCAGAAAGCGGCATTTTCGACACAAACTTCTGTCATTATTTAGTTTAGAATTTTTAGTTTTCTTAATTATGTTTTTGTTTGCACAGTATAGACAGAAGAAGTATATTTAATCAGAATGATACCCAACAGTGAATACTTTTTTCTTCTTTCGTAAATTTTTGCTAATCTTAGTTATATAATTATATATGAGAAGTCCACAGGAAAAAATGGGCAAAGTTACAAGTTTTTTTAATTTTTTTATTTTTTAACAATATCTAGAGCTTTGGAATGAATGTTATCAAACTGCGAGTTATAAGGTCTGTGGCTGAAATTGAAATGCCTAGATTAAAAATAGACATAGCAGTCTCCCCTTAGATTTTTCTCATTTCTCCTATACATATATA
>JABJVR010000034.1:4672353-4700242 GCA_025773905.1 Chitala chitala | reverse complement strand
CCCCCCCCCCCCCACCCCCCCCCCCCCCCCCCCCACACCCCCCCCCCCACCACCACCCCCCCCACCCCCCCCCCCCCCCCCCCCCCCGCCCCCCCCCCCCCCCCCCCCGCAACATTACAAGCATAGTAGTGGTGTGCTTTCTATCATTTATTTTTTCTGCCAAAGAAAACAAAAATGTTTAAACTACACGGTATACCATACATTCATTGCTGAAATATCTTTAAGATACGTTTTCTTTCACTTGTTAAGCAGTATTTATAATGAAGCTTGTAATTTATCTTGTGAACCGATTAATTTTTGAAAATCGGTTTCATAAATGACGCTTGAATGTTCAGGATACACTGTCCAGAGAGCTGCAGTTGTGCTCTGAGCCTTGAGGTTTGACAGCCACTTTGTCAGTCTGATTATGGGGCAACAGTGCCACCTATGGTCTGCAGAGACAAAACTGGAGCAGCACATCTGAAAGTCACAGCATCTGTTTCTCTGGGATATCAGTGGAGATGAAGAACCTCTATCCTTCTCATTGAGGTCCTGCAGGGAGGACTGCTGCGGTGTGACCTGCTGTATACTTTTGCTGCCGTGTTTTCAGCTGTATTGTCCCGCACTGGTTTTCCCAGCTCTCTCCACAACTTACAGTGAACTTGCCCGTGGATGCGAGTGATCTGAAGGTGGAGTATGGCTGGCTATTGCAGTGCTTATTTCATTTTTATTGGCAGAACTACCTTGTCATTACCAAAACAAAAAACGTGCACTGCTAATGTTAGGACTATAGATTTGTTCCAAGCCATTTCCATATGTCACAAATAGAAATGTGATCTTTTCCCCTTTTTCTAGTTTTCGAATGTTCTTTTTTATTGATTTGACATACTACCCTGACCCATGATATCTTTCCCTGTGTGTAATGTGGTGTAATTTTCCAGTTGTATTTATAAAGAAACTGATATGACTTATAACACAAAGTATTCCACTGATAAAAGAGTGCCACAGCAGCCAGTGAGAAAACACACACACACACCCACACACACACACACACACACACACACACACACACACACACACACACACACTAGTGACAGTATCACAGATCTTATACTTGTTAACAGACATGCACAATGATGAATACAGTATCGACCTCACAGACCACAGAAAGCTAAAGCACAATTGCATCAATCATAAATCCCTTCGTGACAAATAATCACACACTGCATAACATTGACAAAATGTTATAGCCCCGCTACGGATATTAAGTGCTGTCAGTGCCTAAAATTGGCAGTGTTTCACGTCTTGGTTCAGAATTCCCTCTCTGAATTGTGGTTCAGATATAAACCGCTTCTCGCATTCATTCCCTGTTGGTTCAGCAGTGGCTTTATGCATATTATTACCAATGTCCAGGACTCTGGAATATGAGTATTTTTGTGGGGGGAGGAGCATTATGCAAGATTTATTGGCACACCAGCAGAGCAATTTTATCTATTGAATGTAGAAAAAATACAGTGGCGTACTGTCATCATCACTTTGATTAATATGAGTGATATTCCAGTGCTTCAGAGATCAACTAAATGTGCATTCATATGTTAGGTGCGGGACCATGAGTGTAACTTACCTTGGACGATCGTGTTCTATGAACGGCATCCAAGACATCAACCTGCTGCAAGGGTGTCTGAGATCGTAGTTGCCAATGATTCATTTTTATAAAAACTGAAGCTAATTTTGCAACAACTGCGGTACATTCACATATGTACAGTGCAGTGTGTCAAGTCAAACCCAATTATACATTCAGCCAGTCGCTGGCCTTTTGGACAAGTTTTACATTCACTAGACTTGCCATGGCCTGACATTTCAGTCTTTTTTGCATTTTGGCACTTTTGAACCATGTAAATTGTATATTTAATGCAAGTAAGTAACATTTACTTTACTGGATTTTAAAAAGCAGTGGTGTTCTGTACAATTTGAGAAATAATGTCTCCAGTGAAGACACCCACTGCCTCCTCCCACAATGCACTACATGCTGTGCTTTCCTGAATGACCACTTTACCAAATATCAATATATGTCGAACTTCTCCAAACTCCAGAGACTGGACAAAAATTTCTATTCTGTTTTTTGTTTTTTTTTTCAGCATTGTTTTTGGCTTTCATCTGAAGCTTTAGAAGGTGAGGCTCTTACAGGGACCCAGGTGGACTGTTCCTGCTGTGAGGTTGTATGCCAACTATCAGGCTGTGAAAACTGAAGGCTCATTTATTGATTATGTGTGGGAGGTGTGTGTGGGGGGGTGCTACTATGAGCACCAAGCAGCTGTGCTTTAGACATCAAAGCCCCCTAGGCTGGCCTTAGTCCAACACACTCAAAAATAAGGTTAATTCCACCCCCACCCTTTCTAATCTGATTGTAAACCTGTGGATTAAAGATAATTTTCCTTATCTTTATTATTATTATGATGATGATGATGATTATTATTATTATTATTATTATTATTATTATTATTATTATTATTATTATTATTATTTACTTTTTAAAGGGCCTTTACACTTCCCAGGTAGTTAGCTGGGACATAAACTAAATTAGTGAAAATTCATTCTATTTATATAAACATTGATCACAGCCCAAACATAAAATGACCAAATACACCTTGCATTGTCAGTTTCTGACCTGATACACTGCAGAAGCATGCTAGAAAACAGACACCTAAACAAGTTATCCTAAAAGAAGAAGCAAATTGCTGACATTGTTTTATTGTTTTCTCTACCCTACCATGAATTATTAGTAATGTTTTTTTATGTACTGAACGTATAAGATCTGTGTGCCGAGCTGAGCACAGTGTGCATAGTTAATAATGTATTATTCCAGCAATCGGTGGAAAATGTACTGTTACAAACACATGGTGTGTCGGCCATCCTTTGAACTTTGAGACTACTTCAGAGCAGCACAGCAGAACTGGTGCTGGTGTATGGCAGGAAGCTGGAGGCGTTGAGCTGTACTTAAAGCACTGTCAGGCTTCTTGGCTGCAGAAGGTTCCCCTGGCCCAGGCATCATGTTGCCTTACAGCTCTTCTTCAAGTCTGTCAGCTTGAAGCTGGGGTCTGTGCAGGCCACTGCAATCTTACAGTGTTAGTGTTTTAAATACACCTATGCATCCATTATTCATTTGTAAGGGTGTGTGTGGTGGGGGGGTGTAGCACAGAGGTGATTTAGAACCTGTCATCTCATTGGCTTTCATTGTGAACACTTTCTTGTACGTCCATACTCTTTATTGAAAGGTATGAAAATGATGCATTTGCTCATGGTGGATCTCATTTTAGAGGTATGGGTCTAGGTGCTCAGCCCTGCTGTTTTATGACTAAATTCTTTGTCCCCTGCAGACTGCATGATGCTGATAGCCTTCCTTGAGACGTGCCCTTTGCTGTGAATGAAGGCTGGTTATTTTTGCCACTTCCTGCCTGTCATGCACATAACTGGACATTGCCTGTGGAGAAGCTGAGAGGTATGTGTTAAAAAAGGCACTTGTGGTCACATGCCCTCACCTAGAGCTCAAGGGTCCTTTCGGAGTGTTTACGATGAACTCCTGCTTTGGTGCCGGACAGCAATGCGCAGTGAGTCACACGGTACGGAAAAGAGTGGACTGTCCGTCAGAATAACCCTCACGAGTCCTGCAATCGAAAAGTACCAGTCAAAACTGGGCTGCAGAGGATGTACGGTAACAGCTCACAGAGTTGCCAGTGTGATTTTGCAGCAGTGTTACTCAGCTTGGCTGCGGACTGCCATAATGGTCGGGTTTAAAAAAAAAGCCAAGTTGCAGAAGCTTTGTTGCCATCAGTAGCTCAGGGATGCTGGTGTAAATCCTGTTATAAAGGCCGCAACTTTGGGGGAACCAGCCGACGCCCTGAACTCTGATTTATTCAAACCACGGAGAGGCTTGTTGTCAAATCAGCCTGGGCCTCACTGCCTGTTCTTACTCCACGCGCCCCCTAAGTGTTTGGAAATGTTATTAAGCGCGGATTGCACGACCTGATGTATATGGATGAACCAGGGAGGCGGGGTGGTGGGGGGGCAGAGCAGGGTAGCGGGACATCTGGGTGGCAGAACAAGAGAAAACAACCTCCATTACATGGGAGCCTCCGTGGCGGGGTGGCCATTAACGCGGCACGGAGCTGAGCCGCCGGGCTGACGGGTGCGGAGCGAAGGGCGGCGGTGAGACGGTGACACCGCGCGTGACGGCCCCTCGGTGCCCTTGGGCATGCTGTCATTCACGGCACTTTAATTAATTTGGTTTCACAGTCCTCCCTACCCATCATGGTATTGCCAAGGGAGCAATGACAGCATAGAAACATTAAAGGGGCACTCCAGAAAAAAAAAAAAAATCAGTATATTCATGTGTATTTGAGCATGCGTGCATGTGTGTGTGAAAGAAAGAGCAAGAGAGAGAGAGAGAGAGAGAGAGAAACAGGGGGGTTAACCTGCAGGACAGGGCATATCTCAGACAGGGCTGATAATCCTGAATATCTGAATTTGATTACAGTGGCCAGATTTGAATGTACTGTTCCATTTGCAGCAATCATTCACTGCTAAGCTTCATATAATACTCAGATTGGCCTGGATTTAAAATAGTCTTTTTTAAGCCAACAATCCCTGAGAGAAATTATCTACATAGTTTGTACAGCTTCCAGTATGTAACAAGTAGCTGCCTGTAAATGTCTTTGTCTAAATACCATTATTTCTGTAACGGTGCTTTGGGCAGCTAAAAGTTACCAGCCACGTTTTTTTAATAAATGACGATGTTATAGGGATTACATTTCTAAATGACAGAAGCAGCACCCTTTCTGCAAAAAGAATGTTGTGAAGCCCTGAACAAACACTGGAAAAATATTGAGATACTGCAGCGAACTTCAGTGCTTAGCTACATTAAAACAAGCTGAATTTCAAGGGAAAAATTTTGCTGTAAACAAACAACAGCTCTGATTGTATTTATGTTAGTGGTACTTAAACTAATTTTAAAAACCATAATAACGCCACATTGCAGTATACAACTTATTTTTGTTCACAAAAATATATTTTAACTAATGTTATTTTTCGTCTTCACCCCTTTAGGGTTCTCTGATTAATATTTTAACCAACATAAATAAATCAGAGCTCTCTAAATCGAAGACATGTTGCCAGTATGTAATTTTTTTTAAAATGTTAATTACGAGTAATACAATTCACGATGTTTAAAACGATACGCGGTTTCGTCTCTTTTCCTCATACTGTTTTCCTTGCCTAAACAATGGCATTTTTCTAAAGGAATATGATGGTACCGAAACATTTAACTTTTTAGTAGTGTTGACTCCATATCCTATTATATACACCATCATTAGCTGTACTTTGTACTGACAGTTCTGCGAGTTGAATGTTCCACATCAACCTAGGTGTTAAACCTTAACAATAAAACACCATGTCATTGAAGGCTGCAACAATACCGTTTTATTGAGTAGAACAACTTAATGAACTCGGAGGGCAACAGACAATAATTCTTAAGACCAATAGTTGGGAGTAAAAGCACGCATGCACACAATAAGCTATTGGTGAGGAATGTCTTTTGTACATCCGACACTGTGACTCGAGCCTGGCATTGTGCAAGCGCCTCTAATTTGTCACGCAAGTTAAGCGGCGTGCACGAAACGCGATCTCTGTGATTGGCTGCTTTCTGTCCGCAGCTCGCACAGTTCAAAACAAATGTGAGCGAGACAGACAGACAGACAGACAAAACGTGCTGTCTGTCCTCGCGCCAGGAGTGACATCTCCGATTAAAGCAATGTAGGCGTTCAGCATTCGGAGCCATAAACACAAGAGTCACAGAAATCCTCCAAGCGCGTGTAATTGTCAAGCAGATTTCATTACCTACATTTAAATATGTAATTTAATCCGTTAGGCTATCTTTCTGAACGCAAAACTTTTCGTGCTTTAATTGACTGAGACCTGACATGTTTATAACTTGGCTAAGGACATCCATTTTCATGAACGATATACCCCGGTTTAAATTTAATGAATTTAACAATTAGCAACTGACGCTAATGACTCCGTTGGGAGAAGTGCACTGTCATTGATACAGATGTTGGTACGAGAGGGCTTATTTTATGAACAGTATATTTTTCGTTAATGGTTTTCCTACCTATTTGCCCGTGCTGTAGAAAGAGCTTTTTGCTTTTGTTTAGTTTAATCCCCAGTCTGACAAACCTTGCAAAAAGAGCCAACAAACGTAAATAAACGCGGCTGTTACCACATGCTCCCATCCACCCAAAACGAGATCACACACACATACATTTTCCTGTTTCCCAATAAGTGTACATACGTTAAATACAGAAGTTATTTTTTCTAAAATATGGTTTCAAACATTCATCTGAGTTGGTTTGTGAGGCCATGTGGTCCATGCCCCTTCGTTTCATTGTTTTTTTTTTTTCCTGTTCTCTTAATCTAATGTGTTCACCTGTTTCTTATTTCCTGTTTGGTTTTGGACATTTTTTTATTAGTGTCTTACCCCCTTTTAACCCAAACTCTACATTTAGACCATTTAATACCCATGCTTTGCCTGGTTGCTCTGTGTGCACCAAATCATGACACAGTCAGTTTTGACCTTACATTATATGTATCATTTAAAATGTACAGTAATTTACTGATCGTGAAATTACGATAATCATTGGTTTTTAAGTATATTTCATGACATATGTACTAGTTACATATACCCTGTGTATGGTAACAGCCTACCTGAATCAGAATTCTGTGCTACCAAGTGATGTCACTAGGTAACAATTAAATGAAAAGTGATAATATTGAAATCTATAGTTAAACACAAATGAATGGCCCACTAGAAGGAAAAATGGTGTTGAGTGTTAATTTTTTTCCACAAAGGTTATTTTCGGCTCCCGATGGCTCACTGGAAAGAGTTGCCTGCTGTTTTCATGAGTTCAGCTCTGACTCTTATATACTGTAAGTATTGTGTGCATGAAGCTTCTGTGTTTCCTTAGTGCATGTGTGTATTTTCTCCCAGAGTTCAAAATTATTTAGGCCAGGTGTATTGAACAGCCAAAATTGCCCTTAGTGTGGGTATGTGTGTGCCCCTGTGATGGGTTGATGCCCTCTACAGAGTGTGCCATTTCTTGTGCCCTAGGCTGCTGCTTGGAGTACGCTCCTGGCTCTTTGTGACCTTGCACAGGCTAAGAAGTGAGAGGATAGATGGTAATTTTTTTGTTAGGAAGCTGTGTTATACAGTGTGCTTGAATACGTGTCCTCTCCAATACCCATTTTTGAAAGGCAGTGGTAACAAAAGGTGTTAATCATATGTACTATCAATGCTGTAATGTCCAGTTTTGTATATCATTTTGGATATCATTTATAATAAAAAGTATCACGATAGCATGCACTATTGAAGGAGAGTGGAGCTGCTAGAAGTCCATTACATTGGCTTTTTGTTGTAGTTCCTCTGATTAGCCCGTAGCTGCTGTGTCACAAAAATTGCATCCCACTTTACTTAAATGAGATGACTATGAAACATTAGCGAGGCCCTTGATCATATAAGCTCAGGAGTGATTTTACCTATTGTTACTGATTTGTAGACAACACTACAGCATTGTAGTCAATTCCAGGTGAAACAAAGCACAAAGTAGACTGAAAGTTAGATGGCACAGGCGTGCATTTTTAAACCACTGTTAGTGGTGTTTTTCTATATATATAGTTTGCTAATGCCAGCCTTCTCTCAAAATGGGGCAAAATGTAAGCACATTACTATATCTATACTTTGGGAGACAAAGAAAGTGAGCAAAGTATTCAATCATTTAGATTAATTGAAACCCGCTAGGTAAGAAACACAGATTGCAATCCACAGTGCTGTTTGATCTTTAATTAATGGGAAACAGGGGAGTTAATTTCTTGTTACTTGTATATTCTACTTAGGTTATTGAACTGCACAGCAAACAGGTGGATTATGTTACCAAAGAGGTGGACAAGGATATGTATTTACTCAGTCATCCATGAAGCGTACCACATGCATTTGACACTACTACTGTTACTTCCTGAGACCTGAGGTGATAAACGATCATTGTTCTATAATTGGTGCTTTTATTCCCCAACTAAAAGGACAATATTTCACCTCTGAGGTAGTTTTCTCTGGCTGCACTAGAGAAGACGTTCTTTGCATTGAACAGCCATTACAAGTCTAAGTTTGCTGGAGCTATGATCCGTCCGCTCAGTCTGATGGTTAACACCCACACTTTCACATCACTGCAATGTCAAATGCAAGCCTGAGATGAAAATTGTGGCTGAAGTGGAAAGGAAAATCTTACATTATTACATTATCACTTGATTACAAATTTATAGTGGAAAGTAAATGTTACCAGTTTCAGCAGAAAATTAAAGAAGAATTGGAAGTTTGAATTCTAAATATATTTAATCAATAGTTCACTGGAATTGCACCATTTGTTTATTCCTTCAATAATTCACTTTTCCTGTGTTAACATTTCCTGTGTTAACATGCCCAAGTTCACACTTATTTCAAAAAGCTTAAATCCATTCCTCTTAACGTATGTGTTTTGCGCTGCTGAGGCCACAAATTCTTTTGATATAGACAATCTTAGAGCAATCGTTGGTGCTCTCTCTGTGCAGGAGGCAGGAGACGTATAATTATGCTAATGGCGCCTTTTACATAGTTTTCATCCGGGACAAAGGCCCTTTGAGTATGCGCCCTGGAATGCGGCCGTCAGGCGGCAACAAAAGCCTGTTGAAGTTAGCCGAAGTGGGCGAAAAAAAAAAAGAAGAAAAGCATCCTTGGCTGAAGGATTGTCAGTGCCACTGCTCTCCGGCACTTTCCTTTCACACTCAAATACCTTTAAAGCAAATTCTCAGCATGTTTTCAGGTTGCGACCAGGCGAGCCAAAGTCTCATCAGGTTAATGCAGGTTATTGGCTACAGGTAGAGAAGAGAAGGGAAGATCTTATCGTCCTTGCTCTCCCTCCTGCCCGAGGGCTGCTGTAATTAGGAATTAGAGAATTTAATAGCCCAAGCACTGTGGGCCCATTAGGCCCCACTCAGATAATTGGAGCTTTCATTAAACGGGTTTAAGCCGCGTGGTGTCTTGTCGGAGGTATTATGTGACGGCAGGATCGAGCTATTTTAGCCCCATGTGCCGATAAGAGGGATCCCTCCAGGTAAAAGATTACCCGTGCATTGGAAATCATTATTTGTTGTCTGACATGTTCTGCAGAGCGAAAATGGGGTTTTATGTGTACTGTTTATTTTTAATAATATGTAGAGAAAGACTCTTGACATGTAGCTAGCTCCTTCACTTCTGTGTTTATTTTGGCAATTTCAAACTTTAAGAGAATACAATATAAGCAATAACTATATGCCTATAATATTTTAATTTCATTTTGCATTGATTTCTATATTGAAATTAGTTTTAGCTTGCCAGGCTTATTATTGCCGCCGTTTCCCACTTTATGTTAGAATAATTACAGAAACGTTTCATGTTTAATTACAGTTTTCCCAAAGTTCACTCTGATTCAATTACTTCACTTTAATGTCAATCACCACGAAACCGGCTAGCCCAAACGTGATTATTTTGAACGAAGAAGGTGTCCCTGTAGTAAACTTTCATTACCTTCATAATGGCTCGGGAAATTAGCCTTGAGAGCAATGATGTCATTTGCTGTTAACATTTGTGCAACAACAAGCAATAAAACATTATGCAGGATGCAATTAAAGCCACTTTAACATGGTGACAGTGGGTGATAAAGTGCTGGCCTCAGGCTGCAGGAGTTAACCTTGACTGGGGTCAGTTTCCCATGTTTTTTCTTCTCACACCGTGGTCCATGGTTCTGCATGAACAAGACATTCGCATAACAAGAGCCTGTGTACAGCGTGGTGGGCAGGCGTGGCGTAGCGGGCAGGCAGGTGGCAGGCAGGCGGGTGGCGGGCAGGCGGGTGGCTCGCCGTACGCTGCACCGTGGTGCTGCACCAATCACAGCCCAGGTGTGCTGCCTCAGATGCATCGCTGCATTTTTATTTGCACGGGGACTGTTTGCAGAGATGCTGTGAAGAGCTCAAATTTACTCTTGCATTTTTATGTATGAAATAGGTCAGCGTTCATTTTAGGAGGCTACTTATGACTAAACCTTATGCACCTTAATCTCATTTTAATTGAGATTAATTGTATTGTCACCCTAGGCCTACTGGTAGTATGTCAGACATTTGGTTAAAATGATTTATTATCCAGTATCTTTTTAATATCAGAAACTTCCTATTTCAAAACATTAAATGGATTGTCTTACCATTTTAGTGTATTCTGTGCCTAGATAAGACTTCAGTGACTTTGAGATATATGGTGGATAAAGTTATAATTGCACATGGATATATTTATCACATGAAAACTGTATTTCCTGTATGAAGACATATATAATCTTTTAATAGTCTTTCCATTGACCCATCATTTTAGCAGCACAATATAATTTTTATTTTTATTGTTCTTTTTTGTTATTAACTTTTTCCAGTTCTTCATCTTATTATTATTATTATTATTATTATTATTATAAGTAGTACTAGTAGTAGTACTAGTTTTATTTCTGTCACTGAACACTGTACAAATTAAGCTCTGACGGTTTAGTGTTTCTCATTGCATTTGTTTAAACTCCTGTGTTTTCATAACTATTTGGTCAGAAGACACTTTGAATATCAGTTATTTACTTTCAGTTAGCTACTTGCTTTAATCAAATTTACCAAAGCCTTGAATCAAGTAGGTTTCCAGTTTCACCCCAGTGTTGCACTTGATTTGTACTGTTGATAGTTTTCTACATTCTGCTTTCAGAGTGACTCGTGCCCCCTCGTTTCATTGTCTTGTTTCCTTGTACACACATTTTAATGTTTTATCATGAGGGACTCAAGCCTATAAAAGAGTTTAGTTGATAAAATTTAAATCTGCTCTAACGAATGGAACTGATTAGAGCACTGATTACAAAGATTTTCTTGTACATTGTCCTTTGGCACACCTGGGTGTGTACATTGTATTTTAGCACACCTGGGTGCACACACTGTACTTTAGCACACCTGGGTCTGTACATTGTACTTTAGCACACTTGGGTGTGTACATTGTACTTTAGCACACTTGGGTGTGTACATTGTACTTTAGCACACCTGGGTCTGTACATTGTACTTTAGCACACCTGGGTCTGTACACTGTACTTTAGCACACCTGGGTGTGTACACTGTACTTTAGCACACTTGGGTCTGTACATTGTACTTTAGCACACCTGGGTGTGTACACTGTACTTTAGCACACTTGGGTCTGTACATTGTACTTTAGCACACTTGGGTGTGTGTACACTGTACTTTAGCACACCTGGGTGTGTACACCGTACTTTAGCACACCTGGGTGTGTACACTGTACTTTAGCACACCTGGGTCTGTACACTGTACTTTAGCACACCTGGGCATGTACACTGTACTATCTCTACAGGCTACAGATTGTATTTATCTCACTCACTATTGGCCCCCACTGCACTGCATTAAAACTATAGATCTTAATTACTGTGGCATCTTATCCTCCCTTCCTACTCAAGCCACGTGCTGGGAATTAAAAAAAAACAGTTCTTGTTTTAATGTAATGATTCTGCTTCTCAGTGTGCAAAGATCTCAGCATTTGAGAGTTCAGAAAATGTGTTTATTTATTTCATGCATATAACCCATGTTGCAGCACATTTAAAGGCTTTGAAAGGGTTTCTCTTTGTTTTGTGGAGATTCTCAGTATTACAGACAAACACAGCTGTGTGCAAATACACAATGCTTTCATATGTGGATATTTGGGCTTAATGAAGATAATGAGGTTTAGTAATTAGGTTTAGGTAAGGTTGTAAAACTGGCTGATAATAGATAAAATGAGTTTCTGGGCAATGAAGAAAAACCCAACAGTGTCACATTCTTGAATGCAGCCCTTTAGGTGGAATGCTGTTAATATGGAATTTATTTCACAAAATTATATGGTTGCATTTCCAGCATTTTGACAAATTTACTTTACAAAGTTCTGTGCTCTACTCTCTAGAACTAAATAGTATAAAACAGTTATTGTTTATAAAGAAATCATGCATTGATTGTTGTATGTATGTATGTATGTATATGTGTGTGTATGTATATGTATGTGTGTGTGTATGTATATATATATATATATATATATATATATATATATATATATGGACTCCTTTAATCTGTATTAAAATGCATTACAGTTCTAAGTAGCACACATATACAGTCAATTTTTGAGTGGATCTCGTGTGCCTGTTTTTTAATTATAAAGGTTTTTACAAGGAAATGACTGGATTTAGGCATAATAATTTTGTTCATTACTAGTCACTCAAAGGTCTTTTATGTCCTGTAAATTTGGTAAACCATATAAACATCAATTTTTCTGCCACTTCGAGGGAATAAACTGTACAATAATTTCTCCAGCCCTGTAAGTATCAAACCTTGTACAATTATATTTTACCAATTTAAATTAATGACCATATTAAAAATCAATATCATCGTAGAAACCTCAGCCAGTCATTAAAATTCATTACAATACATGACTAATTAAAAAGGACATTAAACCGGATGGAATTTTAATGCCTTCTTCCCACTGCCTTTGTACAGGGCTCAGATATATAGATGGCTTCTGTAATTAAACCACCAGTTCTGGTTACAAAACCCAGTGGCTCCTCGTCTGTTCCATGTGTGAGGATGACCTCAGTCATTTACAACCACAGACCTGCATCTCCATCATATGCCACCCAGCATCGGTGATCAACCAAGGTCCTACTGGACCAGCAAGCTAACCTGTTATTCTACACATTACTACCATCTGCTTACAGATAATAAGGGCTTTACCAGGAATTAAAACACGTTTCGTCAGATTCTCAGATGCCACGGTTTTGGTTAGTGTGGTTGTAGTGACTTGAGAGAAGTAGAATAAAAGTTTGCGAGTGGTGATAGGTTTTTTCCTATAAATAATAGGAAAAACTGCTAAGCAGGTAGTTTCAATCAATGCAATGCTCAGTATTGTAATGCTACATAAAGCTTGTCCCCAGACCCCTTCCTGAGCTCGAGCAGACAGCTATCAGGCTACAAAATCGTCTCATTAAGGACTACAACATCTGCTGGCCCTGCCATGTTTTAGAGGACGGCTGCCGTGCCAAGGTTAAGTGCTGTTGCTGGTCTGAGTCCGTTTGGGGCTACAGCACAGCTGCCTGCTGTCTGTTCCTCCCCAGGCCACAAGAATCAGAGCTGCCTTGCCTCTGACTCACCACCATGCCTCAGCACACAGTTACATACTATAAATGTGCCATGCATTCTCCTAACTTAGCATCGGAGGCCATGGAAGTTTATACCCTGATCACCTCTGAACCCCTGCGCAGTGAATTGATAAAAAATCCAGGAAGCTTTGTCCGCCTGAGTTTTGCACCTGTTCAGTGCCAGTTTTGTGGCTCTTGTAGAGCTGACTGTGCTTGGCTCTCAGGGGCACACACACACTCTGCACCCCATGTTGGCACTTACCAGATCCGCGCCGCACCCACATGAGCCTGTGATTCATAGAGCTGTCTGCTCCAATTAAGGCTGTTTGGTTCAGGTAGTGTGGAGCCGTGGGGGGGGAGGGGCAAGATTGTGCCTACATCCTGCTTCCTGTCACCACAGGCAACACACGGAAAGGTTACACCTGCCAAAGTGTAGACAAAGCTGACTCCTGATTGGCTCCTTTCACCATTCTGAGCCCTATTAAAAGTGTGCTCTTACTGTGACCTGGAAAAGTTGGGTCACAATTGGATATTTAGGTTTATTTGCACATTAATCTCTTTTGTTTGTGCAACTTGCACAACTATTTGTTATGAAGTGTACACATATGGAATTAATGACTTTCAGTTGTTGAAGTATAAGCATAATGGCAAGTTCAAATGGCTGACCCTGTAACAGTATATGCATTTAATAGATTGAATTGCACCTGTGTATTTGCTGGTATTATACCTAGTTGAGCTTTTGTATGTAAATTCTCTGCAATGATCCTATTTTTACAGACAGTATTAAATTAGAACATTAAATTTTTTTACATCATTATTATTATTATTATTATTATTATTATTATTAATTTATTTTTTTGTGAAAAACAGCTTTCCAATGTAACATTAAATATGCATTGTTATATCCATTGACTGTACAATTACTTGATGTTGGGAGTTTTGTCAAAAATTAGAAAGTTTGTCACTATAAGGTTTTTCTTGTTTAACTGGTGAAATAGCATCACAGAGATGACAAAGTTAATGTTACAAGTAAAGGTTTAAAAATCAGGGGAAATAGGCTAAAGTGACAAGTTGCTCTGATGAGGAGTTTACCCACAATGTAACATAATGCAACACAGGCACACTTTTACGTGAAGTAAATGCTTTCTAAACATTCTGTGACCCAACAATAAATGAAGGCATGTACCATGTGCTGCAGTATCATTCCACAGGTCTGTTAATATGTCTGTGCCAGACTAGCCCATGATGGTAGCACAACAGCACAGGGTGAGAGCCTACAGCTTCACCCCCCTCCCAAAACCGCTTCCACCGGCCCCCTGGGACTCAGAGTGTCAGACCCTGCAGCCACGGCTGTGTGAGTCTCCTCCAGCTACCACTCTGAGCCAGGGGAAGAACTGCCCCCTCAGCCCCAGTCCGGTCCACTCTCCATCAGGGAGACAGATCAGGCCTGACACCCTCACCAGGAACCGGTGCACGGGTCAGAGAGAGCGGAGAGGGCTGGGTGGGTTGGGTGAAGGGGGGGTGTCATTTGCCTCCAGTTCTTTGCGCCAGTCAAGCTATTTTCCATATCGCAACAAGGTATAATTAATGTGATTACCATATGAGCAAATGCGGCTGACAGCTGAAGATTAAGGAAGTATGTAATGGTTATGAAAATGCACAATGCTTGGGAGAACCGGGTGCGTAATTTATAATGTGAGATTGAAAAACTGTTTCCATCCCTTGTAAAGGCAATGAGGCGAAGCAGATTAATAAAAATACTCAGATTGTTTAAAATCTCAGCATGCCTACAGCTGCTCTTCACGGTAATGCTTCAGGTTATCAGAAATACAACATTAAAAAAGGCCCCTGTCAGGGTATTTCTTATAATATAAATGATTATATAATGTATAATATTCTTATAATTGCCTTATATTCCCTCAACTTCAAGTAATTTTCATCTCTGCATGTCGAAAATGCATAATACACGATTACATTGAAAGAACCTCATCAAACAGTTCATGCTTTTATTATAATGTAGTTTTAAACTTTTAACAAACCATGTTTAACTGCAAACTGTCCCGACATTTGAAATACATCTCAAAAAATGCGTTTGAAAAGATGAAGAAAGTGTACTACTTCTGTAGATGTTGAGATTGTTGAGATGTTGAGATTGTTGAGTTGGTGGAAGGCCGGCACGTTGGCTCTAGGTGTTGAGGGCCCCAGGTGTGCTAGCCCTTCCCACCTGTCAACGGTCACTTCCCACACCCCTCAGTGTCACATGCTCTGAGTGGAGCCTTGTGTCCGGCAGGACCTTTTGTTGAAGACGGTGTGAACGTTCGGCGTGTCAGGATCCTTCCCATCAGAGGCCGGCCTGCTGCGGCTAAACAAGGCTGGACACAACAGATTAGCTGTGAGAGCACCGAGCCATCTTTCTGCTTTTCCCACAACACACAGCAAAGCCTTTTTATTGCCTCTGGATATTTTATAGTTCACTCTTTAACAAGACATGAAAGATGGGCGAAAGATGGGCTGTGCTCTTGCGCAGTGTTTTTTCCTACTCCAAAGGGGGTCGGCAAGAAAAATTAAGACTTTGGGATTAACTAGTGGTTATTGCAAAATAACATTTGTGAGACAGATAATTTGTTTTATTACTTTGCATGAATGTAACATTCATATTTAGTAATGTAACTACAGCACACTTTAATCAGTACAGAATAAATCTATACTACAGTGACTTCTCTATGCACAGAGACAATAAGTGACCTGTGTATATTTGATGAAAATTTGGATGAACATTGCCATTTTATAATATTATTTTTAGTTAAAGTGTTAGCCATTGCATGGTGTGTTGACCTCATAGCATGATTTCAGTATGACATATCAGATGGTCTTCACCATATAATACCCAGTACTCTTCTTACAGACTGCCTTCAGAGTGTAATGTAGCAGACACTGATCTTATGGACTGGCCTTTATAGCCTTTATATTGTGATGTAAGTGATCCTCAGTTTATATGCCTTGTTTTATAGCCTGCAGGCATCCATATGTTGGTAGGAGTCACATACCCTGCCTAGTCCACCCCAGGCTGTTGCTGGTGCTCAGCACAGCATCATGCCGCTCTGCCTCAGATGCCACACTTGAAAAGCGCAGTATGGTATATTTGGAAGCTCAGTGTGCTGATAAATAAAGGGTCCAGGAGTGTGATGTCATTTCTAAGTTGCAGATATACCAATAACACTGGGCAGGAGTAGCAGGAGGTGCAATTGGGCCTCCTTGTGTGGCCCGTTTTCTGTTGATTCAGAACAGATAGGATTAAACCTGTCAAGTTGTTGGCAACAATGGAAGTATCTATCCTATTTCAGCCAGCCCGAAGCTCCCCTTTAAGTGACATCTAATGTGGAGTAGATTGGAATTGTTTTCTGAATGCTTTTCACTCCATTTATAAATCAAAGAACTAAATCAATTTTTAAAGCTGTGTAGAGACCCTGTGGTTATATATGTGATGATTCATTATGCTAAAACGTATTACAATACAATTAAAATAAAATTAAGAAATCCTTGCTGGCTAAAACTCAGCTTTATTGATGCTAACAATTTACTAATGTAAATTGGAATTTTACATATGAGACTATTGCCTTCTTATTCTATGGAGGCAGTGTCCCCTTCAGCCTCTCTCTCTGTACTCTCCACCCCCCCCGAAACACACACACACACACACACACACACACACACACACACATGCACGCACACACCATCTCCGTCCTCTACTCTACCATACCTGACTTTCTTGGATACTGAGAGTGCGGCATTGCCATGGCGACAGTGTTGCTATGCCAGGGCTCCATTTGGGTGCTGGAGGAATGACAGATTTTTATTGGCCTTGATTTACAGAATTAGTTAACCTTTATATGAATGTTGCTGTAGGCCTTCTATAAGGCTTCTGACCATTTGGGTTAAATCAACCAGGAGGTAAAAAGCACAGTTTTAGTTTTGTTTTTTATGTTTTATTCTTATCAATTATCCACCTGATTACTTTTGGGAATGGGGCAGAAAGGCCATGTCTAACATTGTGCTGCTCATATCTTTGAAAAATAATTCAGTTTGAAACATTTGGGAACTTGTCTGCTACACTGTTAGCTATACTTATATATGTGTGTGTGTGTGTGTGTGTGTGTGTATATATATATATATATATATATATATATTTTTTGTAATTGTATCACCTCTCAAACAACATTATTTGCTTTATTTTATTATGTTGCATGGTGTGTTTTCCTGATCATGGTATCTGAGCTACCCTGCGATACAAAGGAAAAGTCTGTTTTACTAAAACTTGCAATTCTTAATGTACGGTACGATATAAAATTACATTATGACAAAGACCCCCTATATAACATCCGGTATAAATCATGTCTTAGACAAAAAAATGAAAAAAAAGTTGGGGAAGGAATTTGGTGTTTAACTGTGATTTTGTCTTTGCACGTGATCACCTGGCAGCATTCATATTTGAGGTGTTTATAGATTTCTATAAGAGTTCTATAAGAGATGTGGTTATGGAAAAGAGGAGTGAGATTTCAGCACAGAACAAGGGATAATTTTCCCTTTTCTAATTTCTAACAACAGCCTGTCTAGTCGTACACATGCCTGGCCTTTAGTTTGTGTCAGTTTTTGGGCCTCAGCAGAAGAAAGAGAAGGTGTTGTGATCATATCTCAGTCACCAGTCCAGGGGGTGCTTTGACTCAACTTCCCCTCTTCCTCACAGTAGTAACAATGTGATAAGTGCCGAGCACAGGTACCACTAACACAAGGCCAAATTACCAGGTGTGTGCAGGTATGTGTTCTCAGCTCTGAAGCTGGGGCCTCAAAGTGCAACTTCATGACACCCGGATCGGATCTGTGGTTACAACAGCGCCCCCAGGAGGAGTTCTCCTAGATCAACCTTCCCTTCTGCAGGAGCGTAAATCAAGACCGTGCAATTAGAAGAGCAGGTTTTAATTGATGTTCCTCCCCGCCTCATCTTTGGATGCATCAGCATTGAAATAACGCCACCCTGAGAGCAGGAGGGTAATTAGCTATGCACCTTTGAGGGGAGGGGGCTTTTCATCGGAGGGGTGCGGTGTGTTCAGATTAATTAAGACATTTCACTTCGTTTTTCATACTGCAAAATGAATCCCATGAAAATGTGAGATCCCCAAGGGGTGGGGGGTGCGGGGGGGCTGTCAGGCTCTTACTGACTTTTTTCAAGAGAATCTATTAAAACCAGGCTTTCATCTTGCCTACACCTTGGTCATATTTTATGAATATATATATATTGTTTTCTTTATATGCACTGCGTATGCTACATTAATGTTTCAATTTTCTAGTCTATTAAGATTACTTCAAAAAGAGTAGATAGAGGATTGGGGCACGCGTGTAATCACATAGCAACATGATGACATGCCTACAGGGAAGACCCACAGTGGTGGCGCCACGCCGACTCTAATAAATTAACCAATTATTAATTTCAAAACAAAGCGCCGGCAGTAGCTACAGGTAACACTGTGAGCTGATTGTTTTGAATAAAGCAAACTGAACGACAGAGTGTAAGAACACAACAAATGCATAAGGAACAGATTTCCAAGCAAAATCGATAGTGCGTTATGTTATGTAATACGTGTACCCATATTTTCACGTAAAGTGACGTTTAAAGAAGATTATGCAAATCAGCTGCTGGTCTTTGAAGTGACCAGCTCCTTTGTGTTATAATTCCAAGATTTACCCAACTATATAATAGTAACATGCAATCAAAACCAAAAGTACTTTAGTTTTATACGGTGGTTGTGCAGTGAGGTGAAGCATGGGGTGTCCAGCACAGCTAAAAGTCGGGGGTTGTGTTTCCTACTGGCTGATATTCGGCTGTGTGCGTCTGAAACCGGAGTATTCTCTTTGATCCAAGTGGGCTCTATCGTCCACACCTGAGCCCCACAGAGATACTCTACTCAGCTGTTACTCTCATTCCTATTGGCTGATGTGGGACACACTAACTTTGCGTTCAGAGGGCTTTTAGGGTGCACCTGTTCTGCCACCTAACACCTGCGTAGCCTCACCTCTCAGGAGACAGGTGGAACAATCAAACTGACTCCAAAAATGGATGTAAGTGGATGACTGAAAATATTCGCATCTGCATAACTGTCACTGAATTTTTTTCACAATCAAAAGTAGTGAGTTTTTCTGAATTTTTGTTTAATTTTTTATTTACTTTGTTCTGTTGTAGTTCTGAGGGTAGGCACTAAAATAGCACTGACATTGTACTGACTCTAAAATCACAAATCTCAAAAAAGACACAGCTGTGATTAACGTGTACTGAGGTTGCAATAAACCTCTTTATTTTATTTGTTTATTGCACAACTATAATTCCACCCAAAACTATTATCCTGGTACATGACAAAGTGTGGAAACACAGTGGAGGTGGTGACCGTGGGTGTGGGACGGCAGAGTCAGTACCGCTACGTCAGCCTGCTCAGCTACCCACGCTGCCCCACTCCACATGACCATTCCATCTTTCTCACAGGCTCACCTGGATCAGTACAGCATCACACCTCACTCCTGGGTACCTAACAAGCAAAATGTCATAAACTGGTTTTGCCAAAAATCACAAAATAAACATTTCCACTGTGCAAAAAATTTTTTAATAATTCCACTGATAGTGTATATCTTTTTTCATTATTATTTATATATATATATTTATAAACTATTAATCGAACAAGAAAATTTTGATCAGTACCAGCCCTAATATATATATATAAACTGTAAAGGAAAAACATGAACTAAAAAAATGTGAAGTTCACGTTTCACATTTACACATGAATTTTGCTATGAACCAAAACTATTAGTATAACACTAAAAACTCACTTGTAATCTGTTGGGGCTGAGAATTTTTGAATGATAACATCATTAACGTGCTTGATGTGCTGGACATAAATAGTTTAGAAATGTAGTGCATGAGAGAAGTGTTATGAGCTTCCTTATATGTAAAGTCAGTATGTACAACACTGCTGCGTTTGGCTCTACAAGTTAAACTGCAGGACACTGGAAAGGTAAGTTACAGTACAGACAATGCTCAATGTTGTCTACAGGTTCCCGTACCTTACTCATTAAGTAATTAGCATCATTTTCCACTGCAGTTTTAACAATGGCCATTAATGCGTTCAGTCCTGGAAGCCTGCAGCCTGTTGTATTTTACTACCATAGTATCTGTTCACAGTTTTTCATTCTATTACCATGGTAACGCATCCCAATATTCCAGGTTGTGTGTGTGTATGTTTGTGTGTGTGTGTGTGTGTGTGTGTGTGTGTGCGTGAGCTTGTACACAATGACTTGATTGAAAGAGACAAGTGGAGGCAGGCGAAATATATCAGCAGTGGTCAGAAAAATGTAGGTGGTGAAGCTGGGCAGAAGACAGGAGGAAAGAGAAGTGAGACCATCATCTTCAGAGCCGTGGATGCAAAGACGGAGGGAAAGCTCGCGCTTTAATGGCCATCTCGTCAGCTTGCCCACTTACCGTCAACGACACTGAGAAGTCAACAGATTCATAGTGGGCATTCTTCACCGGCGTCGCGGGGGGGTCATTTACTACATCGCTTTGGCAACGTCGCCTGAAAAACATTTCAACGTCAAAATTAGGTACTGTGGATACATTTTTGTTTCCAAAGGATGGGGTTCCGTGAGGAATGCTTAATGAAATGTGTAAATAACAGAATGATCAGTTCCCAATCTCACACTGTAAATCGTGCCCTAATTTATTAAGGAGATTTGAGCTTTACTGGCAATAAAACAAATGGCACGTGGAAGTTAATGTTTCTGTCCCAGTTACTTCTGGCTACTGGGTGTGCCATTAATCTCCCACAGAGGGGCTCATCTGAGTGCTTTCTGTGTTTTGTGGCCCGTTCATTTTTCATCGCTTGTCCCTTTTTGCATTTTTTTTTTTTATCAAAGTGCAACTGTGTAACCAGCATGAAACGGGAAGCAGGGAAATTCTGGCTGGGCTAGAACGACGTTTACATTTTCATCCACATGTAAATAAATGCCAGAGATTTAGGCCACTGATTTCAATAATTTGTGTTTAGCATAGCATCATAAGGCTTCCAGATGTAAGTTTTGAAAAGGCATTCTGGGATTAGCAAACTGAACACGAGGGTTAGAGGCACCAAGTTTCTGAAGCGTGTGTTCTCAGAGTGCGAGACACGGCGCCTGTTATCCCCAAGCTTTTCTTTCTGCCCTTTTTCTACTCACAGAAATAGTTATGACAGATGTCAGCTTATTTGTTCATGTTTGAGAAATCCTGGGGAATACATTAAACTGGACAGGCTATTTGATTTCAGAATCCCATCAGCTCATTATGTCTGTGAATTTGAATTTTATGGTGCACCACACTAACTGACCTACGCTAGATATCCATTGTGCTGAAATGTATTGAATTGCACGGAATCCAAAAACAACATTATGAGCACAAACAGCAGCAGAAATAAAATGTGAAACCGCGAGTGTTGAGTTAAATAGTGTGTGAAGCAGGAAACCATGTCTCACTGTGGTCACCCTGCAGGACCTCGGCCAGCTGACCCCCAAACAGATCTGCTCTATAGACCCATAACACATCAAGATGTTTCGCGTGCCTCAGTTTATAATTATACTGTTAAAGTACTTAACAAACGATTATGGCAAATAAGACTGCATTAATTGGACAGAGAAGAGAGTGTGTGTGTTATGGGATTTGAGAAATTTAATAAATAAACTAATTAATTATCTAACAAGATGGCCTTTCTTATTTATATGTCTTGTAGTTTGTGAGAAACAGATAACAGTAGTGCTGTGTTTTATGTTAGTATTTTCCTTTGATTTATTGCTCTTATAATTATTTTGCTACTAATTTAGTTATGACATCTTTGTATGTGTTTATTAAGCAGTTATAATTCTTTAGATAATTTAAATAAGTGAAAATAAATAGGTTTCTTGCTCCCATAAAAGCTTTTTTGACATTAGACTTAGTATTTTATAAGAGCTTGTATACGTTATTACCATATAAAATTAATATTGTAAACCCTAATTAACAATTTAATCAGATAATTAGTTGAAAATCTTAAGTGCGTGGAATTTAAATAGAAATGTAAATTGTATTTTATACAGAAGAAACAGAAGATGTAATTTCATTGACAGGCAGTAGATAACAAAGAACCATAAACAGGCAATATTTGGAATAAATGAGCTGAAGCAGTGATACTAAAATAATTTGTGTCTAATTTGTGTCAAATTCATTTTTAAAAAGACAGAAAAAAACACAAAACAAAGCAAGAATAAATATATGAACTAATGGAGCATTAATTAAAATAAACTTGCGGATTAGCAGCATGTTGTTTATATGTGTATGTATACACACACACACACACACACACATACACACACACAAAGGATCACATACCAGGGTGCCATTAATTAATCCTGCAAAAAATTGCAATTAATTAAAACACCAGTTTCTATTGGTAAAATTCAGATACTAGCCAGTGAAGGGCAGTACTACCAGGAAATAGCACAGTGTGTGTGTTGTACCTGGTTTTTCTGATTTTACTTCTTGCCTGCTCGCCCCCCCCCCCCACCCCCACCCCTGAGGAGACCTCTTTTTTATGCCAGTGTGTTTTTGTTTGGGCTTTTTTTTAGATGCTTTCCTCTGCAGGTTGTCCCCTTGCTCAGAGCTCAGTGCGCCCGGCATAACCTTGTAATGTCAAAGCGCCCCAGTGCACGGAGCGCCACAGCCCTCTCAGCTAAACGATCGTCTCGTAAGCCAATGTAGGAGAAGGACTTTCTCTTCAGAGGCATCTGCATTCCCAATGTGACAGGCTGACATGTCGATAGAAGTCATCAAGGAGACAAAATGTGCATCACTCATTTTCAATTGTCCTCCACACAGTGCCCATAACACTGAATGAGACTGCGCTGTGTGAAGGCTTTATTTTATTTCTTTCTTGCCGTTGCAGTCGTGTTGCCCGCCATTGCCGCCATGCTGCCGTGTGACTCGCTGCTGGTCTTGCACGTGCCCTGCGTAGGGGTGAGGTACACACACCCCGTTTGGTCATGTTGCAGGTTTATCACAGGATAAAAGTTAAGGAACGAGAAGTGGGTGTAGTGGAGGAGGGTGGGCCCGGCGGTGATCTAATGGGGGATGAGCGCGCCCCTTCTGCATCATTCAGTCAGACAACGTGCCCTTCGGCACACTGGCGAGTCCTCCCGATTCTTCCGAATTAGGGAGATTAGCAATAAGCGTGCAGCGCTGGATGATGGAATTTGTCATAATTTGCATTGTCCTGGAAAGGCCGGCCTGATGGAGTGACGTGTCGGGAGGGGTCGGGGCAGGACGTCACACGGGACGTCCCGCGGGCAGACTGCCCACAATGCTGTGCAAAAGGCATTTTAGTGATATGTGCATCGGTCGTAAAAAACCTCACAAAGTATTTGTCAAAAAAATCTAAATGTGGGGAGTTAAAGGCGACGGTACCTTCCCTACACACAGCAGCCGTCCCTAGAACACCACAGCCTTGCAAATGCTTACATGCTCTGTCCCATCACACTGTAAAAGGTATTTAGTTTCTCTAAACTGTAGCACACCTGTTTGTGTTTTTAGCTTTTTGTGTGGTGTAACACTGCAAGATGCTCTACTGATTGTGGAAGCTTTTTTTCTTTGCCTTGATATTTTCTGGGTAAAGAGTTACCGTAAATTAAATGTCTTGTTGAATGCAATGCAGATCCGTTGGAGCATCAGGCACCGTTTTCTACAGCTTCGACGCTGACCTTGATTTGGCTCCCCAGCAGCAGGCACAGAATAATCGGCATAAAGCTGACAAAACAGACGTGACAGTGTTGCTTATGTGTGCTGGCGTGTCTCCCAGTGTGTGTGTTAGGATTGGACAGGCAGAGGATACAGTTATTTACACTAGCATTGTGAGGAAAAGAAAAAAATAAACTGTTGTGAAATGGTCACACGGTCCCCCCCATCAGAGCAGATTATTCATCATAGCCTCAGCTTTTAATATCTGAAAAACGGACCTGACCACAGACGTGTGGAAAAATTACATCCCGTTAAGTTTTTTGTTGTTTTAGTATACAGGTTAATTGTCGGGAGACAACTGTGTTCTTAAATGTTATTCTTTATGAAAATCAGTAGCAATATAATACAAAAAGGTAAAAAACAGAGAATCACACAAAATTTGTTTTTTAATTAAAGATGCCTTTGAAGAGTTTCCTGTTACATTTGCAGTGTGTTGAATTGAACAAAGTTTTGCTTCCTTCTTTGCTTTGGAGCAAATTAAAAAGGCATCACTTCCCTGAATTTGCAAAGGGCGCTGCACTACAGGAGCTCGGCTCTCATCATTGTCGATTCTGAGACATGATTGGCTTTGAATGAGCTAATGTTGAGCAAAAGACCAGAAACTTGTTCAAGATGAAAATGTGGTGCACACACACACACCTGACAGTCTGTCATCAGCTGTAATAGGATTTAACAGTTTTTTATATCTCACATCAAATCCAAACAGAATGCAGGATGAACACTCACACCTCCACAGAGTCAAACTCGTGCTCTAGTTTTTCATTTTATTTCTAAAAATTTTCAGCATATTACGTGACCGCTTCTACGTTGTGCAGCGTGTACCAAACGCATTCCAGTGCAATCTTTGAAAATGACAATTTGGATAACACGGGGGCATTAACAGTTTGAAAACTCTTAAAATGTGTGTGTGTGTGTGTGTGTGTGTGTGTGTGTGTGTGTGTTTGTTATATGTATATACACAGTATATGAGTTTTGGTTCAGTGTCACCTTCTGCCTGGCAGTGCAACATCGCCCCCTGCTTACTACCTTCAGCACTACAATAGATTCATTCGTTGTCTTACATTCAAGTAACGTACAGTATGCCCTATATAATTATATAGATGTCTCTATATAAGTATACCTAGGCCTACATGAATACATTTATAAGTGGACTTTAAGTGTCAAGGGCTTGCAAACCTTACTAATGCCCTCTTTTCCATTTTATTGTCTACTGTTGTCATTGGATATTACAGACTGGGACATTTATAGAATGACAGTGTATTGACAAACAGTCAATTTAATTTCTGGGTGCAAGGACACATATCGTGATATATGCATGGAACACAACATTAAACAAAGGGCACAAACAGAGGTACATTCCTGTACAGCACCTAGGAGTCCAGCACTACATTTTAAGTGTCCTTATAGTGCTTTAAGGCTTTTGCAATTCTGATTAATTCCAATTAATCACAATTTGCATATGTGTTGATCTCACCAGTCCTTGGGATCTGCAAAAGTTGAGACACTTTGTTAATGGTAGGAAAAATTATGGCGCTTATGTCATGAAATAAAAATTAATAACCCGTGGTGGTACAAACAGCATTTTGATTAACGATAAAATGGTAGCCTGCATTGAAATTTCTCATGACAGTCCATATATCAAAGTTGTAAATAGGCACAAAGTGGGTATATTTCAGAACACGTTCTGTAGAATCAAGTCACCCCGCCATCGCTTTAAACGTATGTTGTGCTTCCCCCATTCTTACTAATTTTTTAAAAACCTTTATGTTTCTCAAAGTTGTCCTTAAGCTCCAAAAGACAGTTTTTATTTGTCACAATGACTTTCAGAAAGCTTATCTTTCCTTTCTGACAGACAGTGGTTCTAAGCTTATCAAAGCTACTTAGAGATTTGGGCCTGTAAGATTCCAAACAACAGGAAAACGTAAGCGCATTTTGTCCATTTTTGAGGTGGGGGGGGGGGTGGTGGTGTATATTTTTGCATTGATTTAAGACATGAGGGAGGAATATAAATCTTACATCTTTTCCCTCACCTTTAGGCCATTGAAGCTATTAAGGTTATTGCTCAAAAATGATTAACAAATATATCCAGTACAGACTATATACACACACACACACATAGTATTTTCAAAGTACAGATTCTGCTGAAATTAAATGTTCTGTTATTTATTATTTTAAAGTGGTGTATGATGTGGTTATTGGTGGCATGTATAAGATGCTCTTCACCGGGTGATGTACGACGCACACTCAGAGCCTGCAGCCTGTCAGCCCTTCAGTTTGACTGACAGTTAACTCCTTCAGGTGCGTCCACCCTTCCGGTAAATTCTTCTTAGTTTAAATATTAATGTTCCTTGCTCACCATTCCTAACTTTGCTGTTGAGGTTATATTTTGCTCCTAGTCAGAATACAATAAATTGTTTTTTTTTTTTTTCATCTTTTTCACTGGAGTGAAATAAATAAAAATTATTGAGAACCCCCCCCCCCCAACACTATATAAACACTTCATTATGTTCAGTTTTTCCTTTTTGTCACATTTTACCATTTTTACTTGTATTATTGCTGTTTATATATACATTCTCCTTGCTAAATTATTTGAAAAACATTAAATTTATTTATATACAGTTTACTGTTAGTTTACTTTCATAGTTCAGGCTTTGTCTGTTACTGTGTTTTCAATCTTCCAGTCTAGCTGAGTGAACCAGTTTCACACTCATCTTTCATGTTCACATTCATTAACACACATTATAATATGTGTACACTGGCTTACATCAGTGTAAGTGCACTGAAAAATATACAGAGACATACTGCTGAAAAAGGTAACAAGCGTACATTTTATTGGTTAATAACTGTGACAAGGACATTTGTAGTGCTCGGATTGCATTAAAGCTTGGATTGGTGTTCTTTTTTGCCTCTTTGCATGGTATGGCCTACCTGTTGAGAGACTGTTGTTCAGGGTGTGTGAGTGAAGACCGTACCCCTGCAGTCACATCAACTTAAAGGAAATGCTTTAATATAAGATTCATACAGCTGCAGTTTGAAGAACTCAGACACCTCTGCGTGGGCACAGGTGATACTCATAAGAAGTCAGGAGTTGTTTAAAGCAAGCTCAAAGTCTACCTATAACCAAGGGCTTTTTAAATTTTTTTAAAGAACAACATCACTATGCATACTAAAGGGTACTTTTAGGACTTCAAGAATCTTTTCTGGCCTTAATGGTTGTTTATAAAGTTATATATAAAAAAGGTTCTTGTATATATATATATATATATATATATATATATATCCTAAATGATCATATAAAATGCTACACTGCATACCTGTGTTATATATTATGAAATATTGGTATTATTTTTAGTTATATCATGAAACTGAGGTAATGCCAGAAGTACATAAATCAACAAAAGGTGGCTTTATTGACAACAGAATTAGCAAAGTCATGGTTAGTTGTATAAACATTAATATGAAGAGTATTTATGCAGGAAAGAAACTGTCTTTACACATGAGTTGAGAAGCGGTGCTGTGACACAGGAGAGAGTTGCTTGCGCCTCGTCGTTTTTGCTCGCAGAGCGGGGTAACATTCCAGGTGGCAGACACCTGTCTTTAAGCCAGTTTTATATCTCATGTAATTTAACACAAGCCATAACTCCAAAATGGTCCGTGGCACTTAGGAATATTCCTCAGCACGAAGCGCCAGAAAAGGGGGGGGGGGGCTTTGACAAAGGAAAGCAAGTGATAGTAGGCCAGAGGCAGCCCCCGAAGACCGGCCATAGGGAGC
>JABJVR010000034.1:4647274-4672253 GCA_025773905.1 Chitala chitala | reverse complement strand
CCCCCCCCCCCCCCCCCCCCCCCCACCCCACCCCCCCCCCCCCCCCCCCCCCCCACCCGGGCCCCGGCCGCTTTGACAAAGGAAAGCAAGTGATAGGAGGCCAGAGGCAGCCTCAGAAGAAAGGGTGAGAATGAAGAAACTGGATTAAAGAGGATGGGAGCTACCCTACCTCTGTGGGGATATTACTCTCGATGGCTGTAAGAGCGAGGACTACGCTAGCGGAATGGAAGACGAAGGAGGGGATTAGCTTGTTTAAAGCCGAGGGCTTACCAGGACCCAGCCTTTTGTCTTTCACTTAGACCCCTTGGTTACCATGCTGCGGTAATCAGATAAAGGCCTTGTTTAGCCAAATGTATCAATTGATTTGGTGCTGAGTGGTTCCCGCTGGGGTCGCGGATCAGCCGCTCTTCTGGCCGGCTCCTAATTAGCGCCTTGTCATTCCCAGCTGTTCGCATTGATCCCAGCACACTCCCTGGGTTTTGATTCCCATAGTCAGGGGTCAGGGGTCGCCGGGCCCTTTGTGCGTCCCGACCTTTCAAATGCCACTGATCATCTCAGATGCTTGATTGCATAAATGAGACAAGCCCATGTTTAACATTATCGGGTTAAAGTACAAGCTTTAATAAGCATTTAACTATGTCTCTTAGCTAATTTTCAGCACAGTAATTAAACACACTTAGACACGTGCGCATGTACACACACACACACACACACACACACACACACACACACACACACACATTGTTATAGCATGTTTCCCATAGTACTAAGTACATGCCACATTGCTTAATTAAATATAAAATTACATATGAAACATTTTGCTCAATTTAAACTATTTTAAGTATATACAATGCTGACTAATTTTTTTCAAGTGATTAAAATTTAAATCCTTGCTCTCACTTTAAAATACCCATTTGACGAAGAAATGCACTTGAGTGGCCATTAATAAATGAAAAATCAAACATTAAGCTATCAATGTGATTAACTCCATTTAGTTACTGTACTGTCTTCCCACAGGTGCTCGCTCATCTGACAGGACAGGTGCTTTCTGGGTTCACAGGGAACAGGCTGGCAATACGGTACATTGTGTTACCGCAGTGACATTTTAAGTTGCAGGGCCGCTTACCCATGCCTACAGAAGAAATCAGCACACAACACTTTGCACAGAGCAGAATACGCTGACGCTCATGCAAAGTGATTTTTTTAAATAACGTTTGCCTGTTTTTATTTTTAGGTGGAGCTTCAATGACCTCATTATCAGCATTTTTGAAATAGGTGATTTTAGTCCTGGTATGGCAAATTAAAAAAATAAGAAGTCAATTTTTTTTTTAAGTAAATATTTTTATACTCCTTTAATGGTCAAACTTTCTGAAGAGGGATGTTCTTTTTTAGAAATGCGACAGTATGGTGTAGACCACACGGTATGGTGTAGACCACTCAGTATGGTGTAGACCACACGGTATGGTGTAGACCACTCAGTATGGTGTAGACCACAGCATATTACATTATGCTCATCTTGACTGATAATGTGGCAGTTCTAATAGATGTAAAAATATAATTTGAACAGACCTGAATGTTAGCCATTTCATTTCTTCTTAATTTATCTGCACATGAAGAATTGACAGTAATTTTGAATTTCCCAGATGTACATCAACACAGCAGTTTGCAGTAAAAACCAGCCGACGTCTGTGGGCCAGTCCTTAGGCGAAACTGAGCGGTCTGTCCTCGTTGGGATTTTAGCTTTTGTTGCAGGCTTTATGGTGATGATAGAGAAAACTACACCTGTCACTGCTATTTGCCAGCTATTTTTGCTGGTCAGATTCAATGTCTTGTCATTTTTTTTTCCGCAGTAGAGAAAATGGAAATTGATTCTGTGAAATGAAAGTCTTACAGCCTTACGAGCCTTGATGGATGTTTTATCACCAATGCTGAGAAAATTATTTTAACTCTTTGGATAATTTGAAAACCATTAACACTCCGTCTTAGTAGACAGAAAATGGCTGTGTCTGCAGAGGTCACCTAAAACATGAGAACAGGCAACCAGCCATTGACCCGTTCTCCATTTTCTGTTTTCGCCACAGAAGCAGAAAGATTAGTTTTCATGGCTCCCACTAAATTGTCCTTTTATCTAAATTGAAATAAATGTGCATGTTTTGATGCCCTGATACCAGCATGTTTCAAGTACAACACAAATTGCTGTTATGCTGGAAATGAGTTAGTAATTCCAGATACTACAGCTGACCCAGTCAACAGTTTATTTTTATGTTTGTTACCCATGAAAATTACTGTCTGTGTGTGTGTGTGTGTGTGTGTCTATTGTAGCCTGCTTTACAGGTTTTAGAGGAATCTATGCATGGCCACCCAGAGATGGCCTGTCTCCTTATGTTTGTCGGCACACAGCAGTGAGACACACACTTGAAAAGGCAGGCTGCCCTCGCATCATACTGTAAAGTGTGTGCCCTCATGCATTCTATCTTTTTTTCATCTTTAGCCCTAAATCCTAAATGATTAATGATACTTTGTATAAATATGTAGGTATTCAGGGCTTTGTTAGTTTTTCTATACACACACGTGAGTTATCTGCTATCGTGTACATAAAATATATAAGAAAATTATATTAATAATATATACTTGTATACTTATACATATTTTTTTTGTGTCAAATGATAATTCATTATTCAAATTGTTATTGAAATTATTACTGAAAACGCACACACACACACACACACACACACACACATACGTACGTACATACATGCATACATATACACCATATTGACAAAAGCATTGGGACACCCCTCCAAATCATTGGATTCAGTTACTCCAATCACCTCCATGGCCACGGGTGTATAAAATCAAGCAACTAGACATGCAGACAGCTTCTACCAACATTTGTGAAAGAATGGGTCGCTCTCGGGAGTCACAAATATGCAATTCCAAGAAAATTGATGAAACATTTTCAAAATCCCACCAGCATTATGAGTAAATATAGTCAGCATGTGATCTGCACAGCGGTGAACTCGACATGTTAAGTGTTTATCCATCCGGTCCAAATGCTCATGTGATTTTACACACGCCATTATTAACATCACATCAAAATAGTCTGCTGGACTTAGATCATTGTTGCCTGCAGGTCAAAACAAGAAATGACAAGAACAATCAATTATTTTCAATAATGGATAGCTTTTCAAACAACGCATGACACTAAATTGCTGATGTTGTGGCTATTTTACTAATGAAGATTCTAAAAGCTTTTAGCGCATATGTGTTATTTTGCAAACATATAATTTTAATAATATCTGGTGACATTAGCATGACACATCCAGTCTTTGTTGTTGTGTATGATGTTATTCTCACGGTCTTATTCTCAATCCTTCATATTCATTCACCATCACAGAATTCCCATTTCTGACTGGCCAAAAAGAACATGCGAGTTCACGTACTTCATTTCTAACTGTAAACTATGGACCTGGATAATTTCCAACAGGTAGTGAAATACATATAGGGCCTTAATCCTTAATTTACTTTGCTTTGACTTAAAACATCGATGTGCAAACAAAGCTTTTTAGTAAATCTACGATATGCTGGAACTAGGCCAGATTTGACCAAGATGTTTTCACCCATTCACCGTTTTCACCCATTCACCGTTTTCACCCATTCACTGTTTTCACCCATTCACTTCAAATGTTTACTGGTCAACACATATATGGCATACGTGCACAAGAATTATATGAATTTATGCATTTGTATTTTAAGACATTTAATATAAACACATATTTACATCAGAATGTAATATGGTATTTCTGTGCGCTGACAGTCTGGACTCCACAAAAACATATATGAGGTGAGTGTTACCTCACAGCACACCCTCTCTTCAGCCTAAATGGGCCTTTTCATGTGTCAGTACCTGTGCCATTTGAGCCTTGCTTCTCCCACCAATTTGAAGCTCGTTGACGTTCGGTGTTACATGGCTAAGCCATGGTGCTGGCGCTGTCCCACTGCTAACAGCATCTGTGGATGCATGATACATTCAGACCCACAGGAACCCCATCTCCTCTTCAAGGTTACAACAGTAAACATTAGCTCAGTGTCTGCTGTGCTGTGTCAGAGAAAAAAACACAAGACAAAATCACTTCTCAAGAGCCTACAAAACGCACTCTGAATCACTAAAACTTTATTATAAAACTTTATTCATTCATTAACATTTATTTAAAATGGATAAAAGAAAACTAGCAGAAAAGGACTGTTATGTAGACATGCTAATGTCCAATGCACTGAACTGGAAAATGCCATGTAGGACTGTGTTTTTCTTGCTTCAGCCAAATGTGAATATAGGGAATTATCCCAGTTTGGTGAATTAAAGAGCAGACATCTCTGACCACTCCTTCCTTGAACACGCTGCCTATAAACCAGCTTGCGTTTTATTCACTCCTTTAAAAGCAGATTGCAACCTTTCACTCACTACCGCCTAGTAAACAACGATTTTTATGACTATTAACTCTCAGGTTTGTCGCTTCTGAAAAGCTTGCCTTAACAAACACAGCCTTCAGAAAATATTCTCACTAGTAACCAGTCAGCTGGTGACTTTTGCTGATTAGCTGACACACAGAGACTGTGTTGAGAGCATGCATCATTATGACTATGAATAATGATATGGGTTTAATATTATGATGGCAATTACTGAAGTTTAAAGATTAACACGAGGTTTAGCTACACTATATGACAATGAATCACATCACAGCTCTGTGAACAACATTCCTAGCAGGGAAAACCATTTAGATCAACTCAGCAGGCTAATCATCTCTTAAAAAGCAATAATAAAACTGAAATGCACCAGCACTGTACTTCTACCTGGTTCACAGTGTGGCTGTGCAACTGCCTCGTTATTTTAACAATATGTTAGTGTGTTAGCAGATGCATGCCTTTGCATTACTGTGTATGTGTATCGCAGTACATTGTTATGTGCAGTTGAAGTCTTGTAACGATTGCTGGTAATCTGCATAAGAGAGAATGTACATATGTGCAAATGTGTATATTGTCTGAACTAAACATATGCTTTCGCTGCAGGGAAACTGCTAGATAATTTGTCAGGGATTTGAAAACATCAATAACTTTTGAATGGGGTTCTGTGGTGTGGTCGAAGGGTTAAGTGCTGCCCAGCCCACCACCTCCCCATGAGAGACTCAGTAGTCTAATCAGTCTCCGCAGGCTCTGATCTGACCTCCCCCCCCACAAAATGTGTTAAATCCCACAAGGAAACTTGTAAGACTTTAATAATATAAATGAAGAAGGAATTTCACATGTGTAACAGTTGCAACTGCACAAGAGTTTGCCACTGTTTCTGGAATAAAACTGTACTCAGTTCAGTGGGCATAAAAAAATGCTGAACGTGATTGCACATTTTATATATATATATATATATATATATATATATATATATATAATGGATGTGTATAGTATTATTATATATGTAATACTGTACACATCATTTATCCTTTTCTGTGCTTTCCTCTCATGCCACCAATAATCCAGACAATGTTCTCCCCTTCTGGAGTGTGAACTAATACACACACTGATACAGTACACAGACCATGTAGAAAGCACACGTCAGTTCTGCTTGGCTAGCATCAAAGCACTTGTGTTACCTTCTGGCTATTCCCACACATGCCTTCTCTGTGATCTGCAGGTGGACCCTGATAACACAGCAGATGACCCCAGGGCTTGGCCGACCACAACAGGCAAGATGGCAGCCTGCCTCTTCATGTCAATGAAGCAGGTGGTAATTACCAACTCCTCTAGTGTAGCGTCAGCATCCAGGCGTCCACTCACATCCAGGTAGAGGAGACCCGGTGTCATCACACAGGAGCTGGCTGGAGAGAGAGCGTCCAGCAGCCCTTGTCATTGCCAGGGTCCAGCTTTTACAGAGAGCACCTGGTGTTCTATCTGCTGCCAAAATCCAATCTGTTTGACTTTGTACTGGAAAACTTTGGGCTCTACAATGCATCGCCCTTAATACTTTCTGTGACAGTATTTATAAAAGCACTTACATTTTGCATTTGCTGGTTTTCAGTATGGATTATATTATTTTTATACAGACGTTTATCTTATTTGCTTTGCTGTTGTACTTCAATACTTTATCAGTTTCATTTACAGTACATTCTTTAACGCATTAAATTATACGTCGCACATTTCTATTGATTGAGACTTGTTTATTTTTTTTTTAATAGCGCATTTTTCAGTACATCATACAACAGCATGTGGATGTACTAACCTACAGAATGATTTCTATTTTTTAAGGATGATGAACTTTTCAAAAATTGAAGATTATGAAAACCGCTATTTTGAGTAGTATGTATTGCCCCCATGTGGACCAAAAGTGAAACACACCCAAATGATAAATGTTATTTTCCTCTGTAGTCAATGTAGGACAGGAGTATTCAATCACGGTGCTGGACGACCACAGTGGGTGCAGGTTTTTCTTCCAACCAATTCATTCATTTTAATTTGACCATTATCTCAATTAAATATCAGTTCCGTCGTTGCTTATCTTAATTCTTCCCGATCATTTGCATCTGTCTCCACTTAACTGTCAATTTACTGGGAGAAATGTTACAAAAAAGTTAAAAGGCTCGTGCTTTAAGATCTACAACAAAAAATATGAATCACTAAATACGCCACTATAACTGCAGAATCAGAGCAGAAAATGTTTTGATAATTTAGCATTGTGTTTAATTCAAATTAGTAGTCATTACTTGCATACAAATTGTAATAATTAATGAGCAGCACAAACAGGTTCCAATGACAAAGAATGTTTAATCAGGAGCAGTGACTTATGTGATTATTAACAAATGGATTAAGATATTAAAAAAAAAAAATGTGAAAAGAAAAAATGTGAAAAAAAATGTGCAACATAAGTGTCTGTCATTTTAAAAAATTCTTGTTAAAAATGAGAATTTCTGAATTGAAACAGTAATACAACCAAAGTCAACAATGTTTAATTGAGATGAATATAGATCAAAGCAGACATTGTTGGTTTTAATGAGTTTTTACCAATTTATTATGTCATTTCTCTGATTAAAGTTCTCACTATTATTATTAATAATATTATTATTATCTGTAGTAGTAGTTGTTGTATAAAATTATAATAACACATTTGAGCAGAGTAACAATATTAAAGTACGTTAATACTTATTTGTTTGATGCTTTTATCATCTACATAAAATATTCAAACTTTTTGCAACATACACTACATTGCCAATAGTACTGGGACCCCTGCCTTTACACGCACATGAACTTTAATGGCATCCCAATCTTAGTCCGTAGGGTTCAATATTGAGTTGGCCCAGCCTTTGCAGCTATAACAGCTTCAACTCTCCGCTCAAATTCTTCCCAAAGGTGTTCTACCGGGTTGAGGTCAGGACTCTGTGCAGGCCAATCCAGTTCCTCCACCCCAAACTCACTCATCCATGTCTTTATGGACCTTGTTTTGTGCACTGGTGTGCAGTCATGTTGGAACAGGAAGGGGCCATCCCCAAACTGTTCCCACAAAGTTTGTAGTATGAAATTGTCCAAAATGTCTTGGTATGCTAATGCCTTAAGAATTCCCTTCACTGGAACTAAGGGGCCAAGCCCAACCCCTGAAAAACAACACCACACCACGTCCATCGGATTGCCAGACAGAGAAGCATAATTCCTCACTCCAGAGAACACGTCTCCACTACTCTAGAGTCCAGTGACAGCGTGCTTTACACCACTGCATCCGACACTTTGCATTGCACTTGGTGAAGTAAGGCTTGGACGCAGCTGCTCGGCCATGGAAACCCATACCATGAAGCTCTGTATGCACTGTTGTTGTGCTAATCTGAAGGCCACATGAAGTTTGGACGTCTGTAACTATTGACTCTGAAAACAGTTGGCGACTTCTTCGCACTGTGTACTTCAGCATGCGCTGACCCCACTCTGTCATTTTACGTGGCTTATCACGTAGTGACTGAGTCACTGTTGTTCCCACTTGCTTCCACTTTGTTATAATAACACTAACAGTTGACCATGGAATATTTAGTACCGGATGGATTATCACAGATGGATTTATTGCACAGGAGGCAAGTTATCACAGTACCATGCTTGAATTCACTGAGCTCCTAAGAGTGACCCATTCTTTCACAAATGTTTGTAGAAGCCATGTGCATGCCTAGGTGCTTGATTTTATACACGTGGCCATGGAGGCCATTGGAACACCTGAATCCAATTATTTGGAGGGCTGTCCCAATACTTTTGGCAATATAATGCATCTCCTCGTGTAAGCGCAAACTAGGAACCAATGTGCTTGAGAACGTTGTTTCTGCTCGTGTCCATTAAAGGAGTGGTGAATGGTACGCATTGTTTTGAGATCTCAGCAGTTAACCGAATAGCAAAATGGCTAATACTGTAAATTGTTTTATAATTACCATCGATTTTTTTAAAGATTAAAATTGTCTTTAAGACTACTGTGGATATATCTTTAAAGCGCCGAAATAATGGGCCGTGTGTCCTTGATTGTGGTGAGTTGGCTATGCGAATATGAACCACGTATATGTACTTTTTTACTTCTATGACATAACAAGGTAAGATAAAATTCACTTTTGTATTTAAATACTGCATTTCTTGAATTCGTGCTGTAAATAACGAGCATTTCGTACATATTAAACAACATTTTTGTATTGTTGTAATTCTGTATTAGGTATTTTACGTCAGTCTACATAACGAAACTGGATCATCGATTCTTGCAGTTAAACTGGTATTTTATTGTTGATCCGTTAGTAATGAACAGCGTTCAATATCTGATAAGTTATTTTATTTCCTAGGCTTGATAAATACGGGGACTGAGGAAAATGCCGAAATGTCTTCTAAACTGGAAAAAAAATAATTTATCACTGCTGCATGCAGTCTAACAATTTCTGCTGCGCTAATAAGAATAACAATGATCATAATAATAGTGTCCGATTATACCGGAAGTGAGAAAGTCCTCTGAGAAACGGAGCATAACTGACACAAGGAGAACACAGACAAGGACTGCAGACATGTGCTGGATTGTGCCATGCCGTTAAATATGACACATCAGTGCTCCATCTGTTTGAAGCAATTTCAGTTTGCCTCCAAACTGCAGAGGCATCACCTCACGCACACTGGGCACCGGCCCTTCACCTGCCTGCTGTGTGGGAAGGCTTTCCGGCAGTCTGCACACCTGAAGACACATCAGGAGACCCACGCAAAGCAAACCCCCCTTTTGCACGATGGGCTTCCAGCAGGTGACTGCAGTGGTGTTGGATCTGCTGCCTCATTGTTTCAAGGTTTACAGGAGGACTTTACAGCACTGCCGGTCTTTTCTCCACAAATGCAGGAAACGAAGCTCTCAGAACGCCTTTCAGAGCAGGTAACAGACACTGTAAAAGAACCTGAACATCACTGGCTACCCCCTGTGGAATGGAACACTTCTGATGTAATAACACCAAAAAATATCCTCCAAGAGCAGCAGTATAATTCTGTCAAGCCCCCTGAAAGCAAAGTTCACCAGTGCACTGTCTGCCTGAAGTGGTTTTCTTCAGTTCATAACCTTCAGCGGCACTACCTCAATCACAGCAAGCAGGCACCACCTGAGATGCGTAAACTGAGGGAAAAGTGCCCCCCGTACGCTTGCCATTTTGGAGAGTTGCCTCTGGCTTCAGCGAACTTGCAGCAAACTGAATTCTCACAAAGCTTTCCCAAGGGTACAGTGAAACACCAGTGCCCGGAGTGTCCCAAATCCTTCAGTTCACCCTCCAAGCTCAGGAGGCACTGTCTGATTCACACTGGCCAGAGGCCCTTTTGCTGCTGGGAGTGTGGAGGCACATTCAGACAGCTGGCACACTTAAAGACCCACCAGCAAACGCACAGAAAGGCCCAGAAGGTGCAGGACCATGTCCGCGAACAGCTGGATGAATGTATGGAACTTCAGGCTCCACACCTAAATTTCCACCAGACCAGTGATGGTAAGCTCACATTTACCACTTCTGACAAACCTGATAATCCTCCAGAGCAAAAACAACCGGACACTCAGTTTCAGTACAGCGATGGATGTGCTGCATCACTGCCACTACAGCAGCTGTCTTTGCTGAAAAACCAGGAGAACGAAGAAGAACTTTCAGTTCTGACGGTCATCGAGGACATAAAAACTGAAGACACTCAGGGACTTGGAAAAGCAGGCGTTCAAAAAGGTGTCACAGACACGGATGGTTTTAAGTGCGATATCTGCCTCAAATTGTTCCCATCTGAATCCGAACTCAAGCAACACTACTTGAGCCACAAAGTAGCAAGGCCCATCCAGTCTGGAGCATGTGGCTTGGTTCTCACTCAGCAGAGCCATTTGAAACAGGGTCAAGATAAACCTGAAAGCCATAGTGAGATTCAGAGTCCAGATCAAACTGAAAATACCCAGAGTTGGTCATCAGTACCAGATGACCCTCTTGTACAAGAGACAAAGCCTGATGTCTTAGTCCACAAAGAGAGAACCTCTCCATTTAGCAATATGGCTGCTGTTGCCCTTCAGCTTGAGCTAAATATCATGGTGAAATCTGAACATCCGGATAGCTGTGTAGAGGCCACGCAATCTGAGGTGTCCCACGTGTCTGAGCAGCACGGACAGAGACAGGCCCCAGATAAGGTGAAGAAAAATCACCAGTGTGCTACATGCCTTAGGCGATTTCCTGCCCCATCCAAACTTCAAAGGCACATCCTGATCCACACTGGACAGAGGCCTTTTGGCTGTCATGTGTGTGGAAAGAGGTTCCGACAGCTCACTCACATGAAGCTCCATGCCCACACGCACACATCTCCTAGAGGGGCGCAGCTGAAGAGGGACATGGTGGAGAGAGGCTCTGTGTCATTCACTCAAATTAATTCCTCCACAGATCCAATTTTGCATGCAGCTACAGAGAAACATGTCTCAGAAGAGCGTGAACCAGAGATGCCGCTTGAGATGAGTGTTAGTGAAATAGGCCCTTTGGAAAATGACTTTGTTGGTGAAAGAAACTTCAGGACCCTCTTTAACAATAGCCATAAGAAACACCAGTGTTTGTTTTGTTTAAAAATCTTCACAAGTCCATATAAATTAAAGAGGCATGTATTAATACACACAGGTCAGAAGCCCTTTCAGTGTGTCTCCTGTGGGAAAACCTTCAGGCAAGCAGTGCACTTAAAAGTACATCAGCAGACCCACAGCAGATTGAAGCTGTATAAAGGTGCCCTTCAGCAGAAGTTTTTGAACTTGATCAGGTCTGCAGCTCGACTGAAGAACTATAGCAGGGAACTAAATCAGGGTCGGAGTCCTGAGCGTTCTCTAGCTCAAGCAGCGCTGAACCAGTCCACTGGACTGTCAGGGGAACCTATCCAGGAAAATGTGATGAGCATGGGAAAAGTCCACGGCAAATGTAGGGACGTGGTTGGAAACTGCACATACATTCCGGTTAAACTAAAAAGCTATGAATGCTCTTTGTGCTTAAAGTGCTTCAGTGCACCATCCAAACTGGCGAGGCATAACCTTATTCATACAGGCCAGCGGCCTTTTCAGTGCCCGATTTGCTGTCGGGCCTTCAGGCAGCTGTGCCACTTAAAAGCTCACCATAGCGTTCACGCAAGGACGAGACCCACCCGCCAGAGGCAGGCACCAGGAACAAAGGGCTATGAACAAAATCCAGAGCATCAAAGTGTAAGAAACGATAGTAGTAGTTTGGAAGTTGGGCAAGCCAACTTTACCAAACGTGAAATGTTAACACCGCAAACGTCCAGCGAGAAAGCCAAATGCAAGGAGGCTAGTTCAGGAAACGACCAATGTGAGTGTCTAGGCTCAGAGGGAAAAAACATCCTCAGGGGGAACTACCGCTGTTCCCTGTGCAACAGATGGTTTGACTCTCAGTACAAGTTCCAGCGGCATTGCCTTACGCACACAGGCCGCAAGCCCTTTCACAGCTACAGGAAGTTCAGGCAGCCAATACATCTGAAAAGACACCAGCAGAAACATAATGGCACAAAGTCTGTGGACTTGCAGAATCTAGATAAGGCCAACATGCTGTCCCTCCCAGAGAGCTGTCAAAGAACCCGCTGTGATTACACCCTCCCGGATTACAATTTTTCCAGTGAAGGTATTCTGAAAATACAAAACATTCAGTGCTCTAAGGACACTGCTGCTAGTCAGGATTCTAAATTAGATGGGGCAGTACTGGCTACAGCTGATTGTCAATCAGTGGATAGTGGATTTGTAAAGAATGATCAGACAGAATTATCACTGTCTGTGACACAGCGTGCTGGTGGGAAGCAGAGTCAGCCAGCAGGTGGTGTTTCTTGGGTAGCTTCACCACTTTACCCCAGTGGCAGCACATCTGACCAGTGGACGGCTGTAGCTCAGTCACGCTCAGACTCCTCTGGCTTCTCTGTAAGCACAGTACAGAGCGCAAAATCCAAAGCACATCAGTGCACTGTCTGCCTGAAGAACTTCAACTCCCCGTCCAAGCTGTCGCGGCACTTCCTCATTCACACGGGTGCCAAGCCTTTTTCGTGCGCTGTCTGTGCCAAGTCTTTCAGGCAGCTTTGCCACCTGAGGACTCACCAGCAGGTCCACAAAGGGATGAGACACGGCTATATTTGGCAGAGTGACGGTGTCTACGATCATTTAAGCAGCATCCCTCCAGATAGTGGGACTGGGCCTTTACCAGATACCACTGTCACTGCTGAAGAAAAAAAGGATGAAATATGGCTTCCTTATATCACACAGCTACCAGGACCAGATCCTAATCACAGCTTTGCTATGGGTGACCAGAGTGACAAACTTGAGAACAGTGTACCTGTGCAAACTGTGAGTGACTGCGAGCTAGGAGGGGTAGGTGTGCCTGAACGTAATGATGTAATGCCAGATGGTGCTTCTGCAGAACTATCATTTGCTGTGACACAGTTTCCTCCAGAGAAGGACAGAGTTCAGTCCATGTCAGATGAATGTGGCCAACTGTCACCCAGTACATCCGATCCCTTTCCGTCTTCCATATGTGTGGTTAAAGAAAGTGAAACTACTTCAGTCAACACAGCTACCACACACGTGAAGATCGACCAGCTGCAGCAACCAGAGCTTACAGGCCAGTCTTGCGGCAATGGCTCAGGCAGCTGTTCCTCAGACATTGACTTTCAGGAACATTTAGAGGACTTTAACTTCAATTTGGTTGGAGCTGAAGGAGGACTCCGCCATAAGGTTGACGAAAACCTCTGCCAAAGCGGAATGAGGCACACATGTCCAGATTGCCAGAGATGTTTCTCGTCTCCATCCAAACTGAAAAGACACTGCCTGATCCATGCTAGGGAAAAGCTATTCAGTTGCTCCATCTGCAGTAAAGCTTTCAGGCAGGCTGTGGACCTCAGGTCACACCAGCAGGTTCATGCCTTGGACTCCGTCCACTCCTTCCAACAGGAAGTGGTCGCTTGTCAATCTAGCAGGCAGGACACCTGTGAGCTGTATCAGGAGGAACCTGCCACAGAAGCTCTGTGCACTAGCGGTGTTCTGGGAGAGGGGGCACAGGAGACCTGGAAGTCTTCTGAAGGAGGGTGGTGGGAGCCTCTCAGTGAAGTGTTCAGCTGCCAGCTGTGTCACCTGACATTTTTCACAGAGAGGGAGCTTCAGCTTCATAGGTGCCCTCATGGAAGAAGTGCATCAGCAAGGAGCTCAGGGTCTTATCAGTGTGCCATCTGCTTCAAGAAGTTTGGGGCTCCTTCGAAACTCAAACGGCACTATGTCATCCACACAGGACAGCGGCCCTTCCAGTGCTCCTTTTGTGGGAAGACCTTCACCCAGTCCAGCCATTTGAAAACACATGAGCTCATTCACAAATAAGTACAAGCTGATGTCGTGTCTAAGCAGGTGTGGAAGTTACAGCCGAGCTGAAGATTTTTATGGAAAGTGTATATGACTAATGATGGTGTTACAAGTCAGGTGGTAGCTGTACATAAATGTTATCTGTACATCTGAATATTGGTTACTAATAATGTACCATAGAACGATTCTTTACAACACATCACAATTGTGTGGGTTTGATACTCAGACAACATTTTTTGTTGAGTTGTGTACTAAATAATTGCAAGAAATTTCTGAGGTTTTTTTGTAATTAAACAGCATATTTTCTCAGAATATTTAAGATACAAACACGTGTATTTATCTTGTCTCATTTTACTGATTTTTGTGATGCTTCCTACTTGTTGTTTGTCAAAAAAATGCAATTAAGGTATTATAGTAAGTGGTGCCTAATTTTAAGTATGTGCTTATGGTTTATTAAACTCCATTTTTCAAATTAAAGTTAAGCACATTGATTATTCTGACTTAATTCTTCGCAGTATGAGAATTTGGAGTGGGGAGTGGTTGATGTTGCCAGATGTAGTTCAATTACAAATTTATATTTGCATCACTTTCCTAATATTACTTAAGTGCAAATGCCATATGACTGAATTTTTTAATGGAAAAAAAAAAACCCGTAGTGACTTCTTTCCTTGGTCTGTGGAACACAGCCAATAAAAATGTGAAATGTGCTGATGATACAGTGATAGTCGGTCACATGTTCACAGCCGTGACAGAGGTGTTCTGACTTTTGTATGCTGTTTATTTACACATCTACATAGTTCAGCTCCAGGGCCAGTAAAAGCACTGGACAGTGCAGGGGATTGTGGGAATAGGTAAGAGAGACGTACAATATGAAATGAATCAAAGAGATTGCATAAATGAAAAGTGTGTGTGTGAGAGAGAAAGAGATGAAAGTTATGTGTGTTGCTATGCAGTGCCTAAACTGATATTATGTGGGATGTGAAATGACTCCTCTCAGAATGATGTAAATACCGCAACAGTATTTTTCTCAATATTTTTGGTACTTTATGCACAAAACTTAGTGCTGCTTCACTGTAGTGTTCAAGCGGTGCTTTTTCAAAGCTTTGATATGCTTGATCAGCAGAGCCTTCTCAAAGACCATGCTATTTATAATGGCTGTAGATGTGATGTCAACATCGTAGTCCCACATTGCATTATGTGTCAGATTTTACCCTTCTGCTTTAGCTAAGATGTACTGAACACTTACTGAGCACTTTATTTAAAAGACCACTCCCAATTGTTTGTGGCATGAAGAATCGAGGCTTTTCTGCTTGCCACAGTTGTGAAGAGTGGTTATCTGAGTTACTGTAGTCCTCCTGTCAGGTAGAATCATTCTGCCCATTCTCTAACCTCTCTCATCATCGAGGTGTTTCCAGAGCAGCCACTCACTACCTGTTTTTTTGTTTTCCTGCACCGTTCAGCATAAACCCTAGGCACTTGTTCACGAAAATCCCAGGAGATCAGCAATATGAAATCACATTACTTTTTGTGTATCATCAACAGTGCTCATAAAAACAAAAAAATTTATATAAAAAATGTAATCAAGCTATTCTGTTATTACTCATGCATAAAAATGACATGGAGCATGCATAATGCCGCGCTAACGACAGTGCAACATAAACAGTTACTAAAAGTGACTCGTGCAAAAACTTCAAAAGTGTATGTTGGATCGTTTTTGTCTTTTATGACCAGAACTGCCCTCACAAACCAAGTTCATTTAGTGCTCTAAGGACAGTGCTGCTGGTCAGGATTCTAAATGTAGTCAACCATAATCGCTTCATCCCACCTTCCCTATTATTTCTCCATCAGCTCCGTGTTCCTTGTAAAATTTGTACAAAAAGTTGTCTCCACTAAACCAATATTTTCTAATTAATGCTTGACGTGCTAAAAATTACTTGACCTAAATATACACCAAAATACTGACGCTACGTGAAAATAAATAGTACCTTAATAATCTGCACCACAGAATTACACAACCATAAAAAATTTAAGTGAAAATTTTGTTGTATTTTGCATGAATAAGGAGGAGTCTAGATGTTCCTACTAAAGTAAACAATGAGCATATAACACCATACACCATTTTTACTTCAAATTCCCACAGTACTTAAGACTACAAATAGTTTTAAAGCCATCTTTATAGCACCTTTCACAACAGGATTTCCCCAAGGCAGTTAGCAATCAGACTTTATTTATATAGCATTTTTCATAAATAAAATGTAGCACAAGATGTTTTACACAACAAACCTCCATGCCAAACCCCCATGGGCATGCAAATATTATACACCAGACCATTGCTTCTGTGGCAAGAAACTGCATATATGAATATAATGAATATGAAGGCCATTTGTGTGCCAGATCTATATGTACATAGTTCTCTGCAGGCCAACAGGAGTCCTTGGGTGAAAGCAACGCACAGTATGCTACACTGTGGTCCATAGCTCTAACACAGCACTGGTTCCCACATCCAGCACCAATCAGCCACTTGGGGAATACAGCAGTAAAGTTTATGGACTTTTACTGGCAAACACAGAAAACAGAAGCGTACAAAGGTATGTACATTGCCAATGTCATTTTTAGCGATTTTACAGTCTAATCTAAATTATAATATTCATCTAAACTTTATCTCACGGTTGTGCACTCTTCTCCATGTCCACTAGCTGTCAGTGGTATCCATCAAACGAGTGCTCTACACACTTCCCTCAGGAATCATTTTGTGGTGAAAAGTGTCTTAATAACTGCTTAATCCTTTAGTTTTTGTTTCATTATAATTAAAATAAATAAATTATCCATGTAAAGGTCAAGGTGTATGTGGCAGGACAATTTGAAATTGTTCAGGTAGAATTTTTATGACCCCCCTCCCCCATAATTTTCATCCACTTTCTCCACTTTCGCTTATTTTGTTTAGATTTGTGGACATGAGAGTGAGTTAAAACCCATTAATCTCACATGGAAATTCAGTACTTCTGAGTTACCGCCACCTCCCTTTACTTGCATGGCTGCGTCCTGTGGAAGGTAAACTGACTGTTGTTTACCACATAAAATGCAAAGCAGATGTATTAACAGCATTTAACTAAAATAAACTGTATATTCTGTGCACAACACAGCTCTGTTTCAAATTAGAAACACACTGGGAAATAAATTCATTTTGACTGCCTTGGTACGTACTTTGCACTTTTATTTATGCTGTGAATAAAAAATGTAAATTACAGAGAAATACTTCTGTCATTGTTTATAAACTCTACTCTCCTGGACACAAGGCACTGCTATGATACAGCACAGCTGGCCAAAGAACAGATGCGGCTCGTTCACCACCGTGTTTGCTGTAGCTCTGCAAAACAAAAACAGGCCGTTCTGAAATGCAGTGTACCGTACATAATGTGAAAAGTGGGTCCACTTACAGATGAGTCTACACAGACAAGTTTCAGTACTTGTTTGGGTTTATATGAGAAACACCACGTTGTTGGCATTTGTGGTTCGCGTTCCAAGTACAATTCATACAATTAAGTTAATGCTTATAGTTTGGTGCTTCTTTTGACAAACATTGCACTGAGACTATATTTGCGCAGAACTTCAGTTGTGGAGGAAATGCTCATCACTTAATAAGGCATTACGAGTTAATTTTTTGAAGAATGCTTGGCCTATAGGGATTGGATGGGGGTGAGGGTGGGAGTGGTGTCAATGCTACGCTTCTTAGAGTAGGGGTTCACATGGAGCAGGTGTCTCTGGTCCCACCACAATCACACACCATCTCCTCCTTGAAGATGGCCATTCATATAGGCTTTTTATCACTGGGTGTAATACACATTGCTGTAATACACAAGGTATTTGAATATTTAAAATTATGAGTTACATTGAATAAAAACAGAAGGACTGGTGAGTTTGCATGCCAGGCATATTCTCTTGATTTTTTTTCAATGAGTCTTAGGTTTTACTGAGTGTGATGCCCTTGACATTTATCTGATTGGTACATTATGCCCAGAGTATTTGGTGTTTTGTCTGGAGCAGAGGTCTGCAACCTTCACTATCAACAGAGCCAAAAAGAGCCGGTTTTGGTCCTTCTCTCATTACGTAGAATGGAACTGCAGAGGGGTGGAAGAGCCGCTTGTGGCTCTGGAGGATGTGTAATGGCTCTTGGTCGGGTTGTCCCTGTGGCGATGCCCGTTGTCGCCAGCAGGTGGCACAGTTGACTGTGTTGTACAGCCAGAGAGAGCGGAAAGCGAGTAAGTGGAGCGCTGTTTCATGAAACAACTGTTTCATGTTGTATTTTTTCAGTTACAAATAAAAATAAATAAATACCTTATACTCAATTGACAACCGAAGACATGCATTTCATTTCGCGTGTGCAGCACTGGCAAGCTCACTTTTTGTTTTTTCAGAACATGCACATGTCTCTATGTGTTTTGGTTAATTCACCTGTTCATCACGCATATTTTTCAGTATAACCTGAACTGCACCAGCGAAGCACCAAACGCACTTTGTTGACTGCGGCATACGACATCTCTTTGCCGAAATATTTTAATGTGTTCGTTGTTGTACCGAGCTATATTTAGTCCGCGCTGTTGACATGGTCACATTATTATTTAATGGAGTAATTCAGACGAACAGTAACTAACATCCCCAGGGACTTTAAGAAGCAGAAACACTTGTCAGAAGCATGGTTTACCTTGCCTTCAAGTATGAATTATTTTTAGGAGTGGTAGAACAGTGGGCCTAGATAGAACAGACGTGTATGCTGAGAGTTTAAGGTAGCAGCACGTTTCGACCTGTTCTCTTGTCCATACTGTTACATTGATCAAACAGAAGGAGGCAGCGCGAGACGTCACATCACCACCTACAAAATGGCATGATGCCATGTTCGCTTGTTCTGCATCACAGCACACGTTCCTACTCTCTCTGGTGGTGGACAGTTCAAAACATTTTGACAGATTAGTGAAATATCTTTGTTTCATTTGCAAATTAACATAAACGTTACCAGAACATCATTAACAGAATCTCGAGATTTAGACTGAATTTACACTGCTGTTAAGATCAATGTATGTTTTACTGCATCTTTTATATTAAAATGTCTGCAATTCCATTATTATCCACTAGACGCCCGGATTTACTCATATTGTTATTTGAGTACAGTAGATGTAGCAACGAATGATGAATAGTCATTGAATCTTTTCATTTTGTGCTGTTGTTAGCATAGTGTGAAAAACTCTTTTTGAATTTTGCAGGAAATATACAATATGTTCTGTTGGAAAACCTCTGGTGAAATAATAAATTAAAAAAAAAATGTCAGGACTTCATGAGTAACTGCAAACAGTATGTCCTGTACTACAGCCATGAATGTCATTTGCATTTCCAAATGAAAAAGATATGTGAGGATCTGCTAACTCCTGAGAGCTCTGCGGTGGGATTTTGTGTTTACTAGTTGCGTGCAAAACAACACCCTGTGTTATTTTGCACGCAACTATTTCAGAGCTAATCTGAAAGGCTTGTGTTGCCAAATAAAATGGCAGTGTTTTTGTGCGAGGGGGGTGTCGCTATGGCATGAGTCTTTAAGCCTGGCATGCCTTGTTACCTGCAAGCTGGTACCTGGCATGAACTGCAGCAGGAACAGTGGCACTGGGCAGGGACAGGGAGTAGGGGTGGCAGTCCAGGAAGGGTTGTGTGTAGCTGCTGACCTTGGTATTCTGCCAGTGATTATGGAAAATCTAAATGAAAATCTCTCTAAATGAAATATCTGTAATCTTTATGGGTTTAAATTCCAATTACAGTAATGAATCGAACTGGATGTCTGAGCACACTACCTGAGTGGGCCTCCCTTTATCCTTAATCGTATTTTTGGCATTAAGACTTCAACTTTCTCCCCTTATACGGTATAATAATTTTTTATTCTTTCATTTTCAGAACAGAAAAATAATAAATCCTAAATAATGGAAAAGTCAGTCATAGTACATCTCTATGTAGGTCATGCTGTGATTTGTCTGTGTCCTCAGGCAGGGGGATTCCAGATATTGGTCAAGGTGTTTTAAGCACAACTGTGTGATCAGAGCAACATCGCTGGATCTGGGGAGGCTGTGTGGACAAGTTTAATTAGGATGCAGTGGCCAAATTAGCCAGCAGGGGACAGCAGGGTGCAATAGGTTAGCTGCAGTCTTGCTGATTTATTTAAAGCCTGTGTCCTGAAGAGGTAGTCCAGATCCCCACACGCACTCTTCAAATTGCGGCTTGGCTCGACTTTCCTTTTGGCACCAGTCTTCATCAGTGGCCATACCTGTGGGAGTGCTTGGACCTTTCCTGAGAAGGGCTACGCCTACAGAAAAAGAGGATTGCTAGAATGGTTTTCAGTTTCTCATTAACGACAACCTTTCCCAGGCACTGGAAAAAGGTCTCAGGATGAGAATGAGTTGGCTTTTATTTTTGATACACAGAACAACACATAGTGATACATACTGAGTAGCTGTAATGAGTTATAATTTTAATATAACACATTGATAGAATTAACTGCATACATAAAAACCACAGAGTGTGTCTGCCTGTTTTGGCATGACCTTTGGATCTGCTTTTATGTGTCTTTAGAGATTTTCCCATTGATGCATGAGAGCAACAAAAGCAACAAGAGCACCTCAGAGCATTTTTGCCCCTTCTTGGAAAGAGTGCTTTCCTGAAGCCAGACGGAACACTCCGGAGGCTGTTACTGAAATGTGATAAGCCTCCCTGACAGTGAGGTCACTCGCAAAAGCCAAACTCCAAAAAACCACTGCCCAAATTATGAGGGGCGCTCTGTTATGACCCACTAAAGTAGTGATTTCAGCTCTGGTTCAGTTTCCAGACCAGCAGGGAGACAGCCTAGGGCCTAGACAGCCTTCTCCCTGGCACTGCTGTGTGCAATGCCACGCTTGTTATACGAAAAAACTGGACAGTTAAACGCATACTGGTGCTTGGAAGGACGGAGATGGTGGGGCATGTTCAGGGTGATTTTCGTGTGATTCCTCACAGCTGTATAGCACTGCTTCCAGCATTTACCTCTGCAGACTGATGCTTAAGCAAAAAGATACAGTGTGCGATCGGTGTCACTCTGTTCTGGTGACCTGAGTTCAGGAGAGGGTTCCTCTGCTAGACGTGACTCCTCCTCCCAAGCCCCTCTTTTCACAAGCTCTGCCCTCCCAGGAGAGAGCAGAAGGTCCTCAGTGGAAGCCGTTTATTTGTGTAAAAGGGTATAAATAGAAGCATTTGCGTTCAGTGATGCAGGGCTCGGGATCCCGGAGCCAGGGCAGGAGTGTCGAGAATCTCCAGAAGAGTGGTGAGGGTCGGCTTGGGTAGAGGGCCAAGCTATTTTGGAAGGATTGTCCAGGGCATCTTCCAACACTTGACCTGTCTCTGGTTTCAAGGGCACTGCCTGGTCAGAGAAGTGCCACGCCAGAAGAATGGCCTTATGTGTCAAGGCCTTGGTGACATCCGTGTCCCTGTATTCTGTTTCTCTCTCTCTCTCTCTCTCTCTCTCTCTCTCTCTCTGAGCCAGTTAACAGACCTGGGCACACTGGAAAGGTTTGGATCACTAGATGAGTTCCCAAGATTGCATATTCTGAATGTTGATTTGTATGAGTTTATGTGTGTGTATGTGTTTGTGTTTGTGTGTGTGTGTGTGTGTGTGTGTGTGTGTGTGTGTGGTACGTTTCTGTCTGTTTCTACGTTGTGTGTGCATGCCCATTTGTGTGTATTTACTATGACCATCATTGAGGGATATTTTTTAAAATGTCACTAAAGTAAATCAGCTTCATGTTTCATACAGAACAGGCCTATCAGTCCTTCCAGTTGCAATGTCAACGTGGGATGTCAGCCACTTCAACGGGATAGGGCCGTGTCCGTGGTGGGCTGTGCATGCCACCTTCCTTCCAGTGCCAGAGCTGCCTGATCTTCTATCAGACCCCACGCCACCACCCCGGTCTGTCAGCAGCTCCCTGCTTTCTGACAGCATTACCCCCCTGCAAGGCTGCCCGCCAGCCATGTTTGTCCAGCAGAGCCCTTGGCAGGTGCTCCCCCTGAGACCGCCAGACTTTGGCAGGGTCGAATTTCGCTCCAAAGGGGTCATCTGGCTTGACAACCTAAAAAAGAAAAAAAAACATCATCTGTTCTCCTTTGCAGATAAGCTGTCCAATAAGCTCTCACAGGGAATGTAAATTTGAGATGAGAGGACTGTTTTCACAAATAAAAATGATCACCACCAAACCCTGCAATCAAAACAAGTGTGCATATCAAGGTGTGCATAATCGATAAAATGCTCATACATTATTCTGTGAACACCAACCACAACTAGATCAAACCATTTTTAGTGGTATTCAGTGCTGGTAATGGTGATCACGCTGTCACAGACCAGGTCCCATGATGCTTTGCACCATGATCTGACTGACATACTGTTAGACCAGCGTGGCATAAATATAAACTAGGCAAAAATACTGATCCTCATTCTCTCTGACAAGGGGCCTTTTTTGACAATGCCCCTGTCTGTCTGCCTCTCTCTCTCTTGCCCTTCCGCTCGCCTTTTGTGTTCCTGACTGTCTCCTTTAGTCTCCGGTGGAATCAGGTTGGGTGGTCACATGACAATGATGGAATATTACTGTCCTTTATGGGCGTTCAGTACTTCTGTTTTGTTTTCGTCATACTGCAGTAAATGTTTTTAAGAATACAGCCCATGGTGTCTCCTCTCTGCAGGAATTCCAGCCCGAGTTAAAGCTGTTATTACAGCCTAATAAATGTTAGCGTGATAATCAAATGTGATCTATCAAAATACCCTGTGTCCCCTTTGGCATTCACGAATAAACTGACACCTTACACAAAGCGGGTGCCATGTTAAGCAGAAGCACACTTTTGCTGATCGCATTTTAGCATGACACTGGGATCTGACCTCATTTGGTACTTCTTTCAGAATAATGTTACTTTCATCAGCAAGGTAACAAATGTAGTGAACAAATGAGAGGCTGGGAAAGGGAAAGAGGGGCTCACTGACCTTTGCCACTATGTCAAGCTGATCCAACCGAGCAGTGGAGACTAGACCAGGAGGGGCTAATCTTTTTGTGGGTCGTTGACGGCTTGTTGCTATGGGGTTGAGTAGATAGGGTAGCCAACAAGAGAGAGATGTGATCTTAACAGAACCCCCAAAACTTACATGTCATGATGGTTCAACACTTTTCTGTTACATGTGGCCGACTGAATGTGACACTCTTTAAGGTCTCATTAGCCTGCGAATACATACAAAGTGTACATTATAAGTTTTAGTTTATTGCAGCTTACCTGCTCTGAATCACCAACAGCACTTGCCTGGTGTCCTCATTCCTGTAAAGTGTCCCCAGGATTCCATTCTCTCTTATTAGGAGAGGCACCTTTCTGCACCTCGCACAGACTCACAGGTCATCTCCATGATTACGATGATCCTCACCACTCTTCCCTTTGGTTACATTAATGTTTCATGGCTGAGGGAACAATGTGAGCGATTGTCTTGATCACAAGTGGGGCGTATTAATTTCATGATCCGTGATGCCTGCTGCCCAAAGATGGTACTATTACGGCCTGCTTTGAAGTCAGGATTTATTGGCAGACGTTGGGGCTTCTTGCTACTATTCTACAGGACTGGATCTTTTCATGCAGCTTACAAAAGCCAAACCTCTTTTTATTCATGCAAACTATTGTGTTGAACATGAGCATTTTGTGATTTTTTTATGTTAGATATACAAAATAATTTAAAAATATTTTAATAATTTTTTTTGTTTTTCTGTGTTTGATTGATTCATACAAAATGAGTTGCAGTCTTATCTCCAACCTAGAAGAAAAGTTGTAAAATTGTAAGATGGCCAAAGTTATGTTGTAGAATTTGTAACTGTGGTATTTTGAGGCCTGACTGGCTCACTGGTGTCTTCCTAAACAAGGTCAATAGAAAAGATATATTGCCTTGGCTGTACTTGGAAGGCTGTGCTGAAGGTTGCCCTGAAGTTTCTCCTCTCATGTAATACAAGTTAAAATGTCACTAATGGCCCCCGGCGTCAAGAAGGAATTGCAAGATGGATACTGGTGAGCGGAACCTGGCGAGGAAGCGGCAGAGGATGAGGAGGAGCGGCTTTTTATGGCCCACATGTTAAATAAGCAGATGACCGTCAGCGTGCTCATGACAAGAGCAGAGCAGCATGACCCCGTCCTGTCTGAAGCACTCCCTCCCCCCAGGCAGTCACACGATATCTGGATACCTTCTACATGCACCCCATATGAGGCAGGCCCCAGGGCACAGCTTGGAGCTGGGGTGTTTAAACCGGCCCCCATCCCCCCACACTTTTCCAGAGTGGTGTATCACAGAGATAGGGGGAACTGGGCTGCTTCCCAACCCCCGCCCGACACGCTGCACATGCGTCAGCGTGTCGCTATCCCGCTGTGATGACTCAGGACCTGTCGGAAGACCCCGCTGGCGCAGCCCTAGCTGAAGGACGAGATCGCGTGCGCCTATTACACCTGAGCACCTCGCTCTCTCCCACAGTGCCTTTAATCCTACGGCTCACATTAACTCAATGTTAAGGAAAATCTGCGGTTCCACGTTAATCCTGCTTCCACACGCATTAGCTCACAGTTAGTGTAATCCTGCAGATGACATCCGCTCACGTGTTGTCAATTCATGCCCTGCTGTTTGTTTTAAACTCCTGCAAAGGTTGAATAGGTGTTGTTCTTTCTTTCAGGCAACTGCCTACTATTGTTTAGATGTTACCTGCTAAGATCTTTTGGGGAACACTGGTCCTCTTTGGGTTCTTCCTGAGGTTGATTTATTAAAGTGTGTTTCTGTTCCAGGTCAACCCCAGACCACTCCCCTCCCAGTTTGTGTCGAGGTAAATTTTGTCTGTCAGTACTCATCGAAACAGCTTGTGACCTCTTATGAGCTGTAACCTCACAGTTATTGGGCCTCACACCAACAAGTCCCACAGAGTCAGTCACCAAGTCCCTGCCTTGCTTGAACATACCCAGTGCGTTCAGAAGGGGAGGGTGTGTGTGTGTGTGTGTGTGTGTGTGTGTGTGTGTGTGTGTGTGTGTGTGTGTGTGTGTGTG
>JABJVR010000034.1:4596865-4647174 GCA_025773905.1 Chitala chitala | reverse complement strand
TCTGACAGATATACTGGTGCCTTGCCTTTAAGTGCCTTATATGTTAACAAGAGAATTTTGAAATCAGTTCTGTACTTTTCAGGTATGCTTTCAGCATTTAAAAAATCCATTATTATGACCTTGGTGCAGAAGCCATGAGTAACCCAAGTTACCCAACATCCTTTATTTTAAAATGAAGAGAGGCGAGTGAATTCTTTCATGCATTCCAGTATTACATTTCTTGTGTTTTTTTGCTATAACTTGTTGCCTTTTTTCTTTAAGAACAGGCATGTGGGAGTTTGTGCACGACATGACAGGTCAGTGCAGGCCATTAGTTTTGTGTGCTGCTATTTCCATTGACAAAGTGTTCAATCTTCACTAAGTTAATGTGCATCTCATTCTCACTGCCACCATTTTTTCTTTTAGTGACAGGAAGAGGGAGGGGAGTAAATAGCTGGACACAGTGTGTAACTTTTCTCTATTCCCTTATGACAAAACAAATCTGTACAAATGCTTTCATTGTCCATGAGCTAGTACATATAAGAATTGTCTCATATACATGGCTAAACTGTAATTTCTTATTATGAATCCGTCAGATATCTGTGTTTTGTGTTTTTGACTTTATTTTGGATGTTTATGTCATAGTTTGGGTATTGCAGTTTGAATGAATTTAGTCTTAACATATTCATCTATAAATAAAACAAATTCCTACTACCACAGACACAGTTCAAAAGTGGGAGAGGATAGGATAGGATAGGATAAGATAGGATAGTAGTTTTATTGTCATTTCAGCTGTATACAGTTGTTACAGTACACAGTAAAACAAAACAACACTCCCCCAAGATAACAGGTGCTACATAAAACAACACAAAAGGACAACACGAAAGTAAAAGAACACAAAACGACTAATTGAATACACATTGTGCAAAGTCAGCCAGTACTACTGTACATAGTGCAAACAACAAGACGTAAATACAGCAGAGACAGCAGCACTGACAGTTCTATGTAAGTATACAGTTTGATGAGCTGTGTACGAGATCATAAAGTACAGTAGTGTGGTGTGGTGAGTGAGTGTGAGAGAGATCAGTCTAAAGGTTAAAGGTCATGTGCCACACCCCTTTTTCAGGCCCTGCACCCTTTCTGTCTGCAGGTGCATCATAAGGTGGTTTTTACGGCTTTTGTGGCTATACCCACTGGACTATGAAACATTTGAGGAACCATCACAGGTTATTAAGCTGAATGGAGTGTTTTGTAACCTTTAAAAATGTGAGGACAAATAACGTACTTTCTGCATACTCTGTGAGTAGCCTCCATATGTAACCTCACCACGGTTTTTGTCCTGCTTACCGCCTGTTGCTGTAATAGTGCTGACGATGTCTGTTGACTTCTCGTGGTTCGTATTTGGCCATTACATCTAATTAGCTTGTTCAGCAGAGTCATTAGCACAGGGGGCTGCACTTTACCACAAGAATGGATGTTTACTGTCCAAAGCACGGGACAGCCAGTTTCAGTTGCACACGGACCTTGTCGATCACCTTTCTGCCAGGGGCTGGTAGTGCTCGTCTCCAGTCATAAGGCCATCTGCCTAGGCATCTTGTTGGGGTTTATGTGGATGAGAGGTGTGAGCTGCCCCGGGGCCTACTCTCTCTGTAAATAATCCAGCAGTGACACACCTATCCCTCGCCAGTTCTCTTCACTGTGCCAGTCTCACCTGTCACAGAGCTGGGAGATTTGAACAGTTGGTAAGGAGCATGAACGTGCATGGGGTGCTATGTACATCTGGACACACACACACACAAACAAATACACAAACACACACAAACAAATACACAAACACACACACACAAAAACACACACTCACTATCACACACACTCACACGCACACGCACGCTTCTTTTGTGTTACCGTCTTTCTGGGTATATACCATTGAGACAGTCAATTTCAGTCTAGTTTATTTTACGGTAATGTAGTGCCAAATGTTCACAGGGAGCAGTTCCACTAACAAAATTCAGAAAATGATTCAATTACTGAAATCTAAAATATGCATAAAATGTATAAAATCATGTTATCTTTTGACTTTTTTTTTTTACATGTTAAGGTTATGCTTTAAGGATTGTGTAGTTTTAGGGAATTATCTTTCTGCAATCTTTCTCTTAAATGCATCCCAGCAAAAGAAAGATAAACGTACATATACTCAAGTTCATTTATAGATTGCATTTAGGGGTAAAAATCTATATAACAGTAAACAGACAAGCAAATATGAAAGTCAGTCTATTGCAGTAACCTTTGTTGAAAAAGCTAAACAACACTATGGCGATTTGCATACTCACTGTTTTTCTCAATAGCTAACATCCTGTTACTGCATACTGGCACAAAACTCTCAATATTAAAAACACAGTCGTGTTTTTCCCAAGGCAGTGGAACAAAACTCCAAACACATTTCCTGCAGGTTGTTCTCCTTATACACCTTTTGCAAAACATGTAACACAGTGTGCAATCTCTAAGCCAAAAGTTTGTGATAAAGTTTCTTAGCATTTTTTCATAAAGCAAAGACAGAAAATGCTTACATTTGAAAAGCAGTGAAATAAACACACAGCCCCGCAAGATGAGCACTAGAGAGCTTTTTTCAGCACTCTGCTACCAGTACTATCCATTGTGGAAAATAGTACTCTCAGCAAAAAAGCATGAGACTGACAAAAAAGAAAAAAAGAATCTGAACCAATGATCCTCGGTCCCATTACTTTCATAGCCAAATATCCAAAGTATTGTATTTTCAACCACTAGGCTACCACAAGTCCACTACACACACTACACAATACCTGTACAGTATGGTGTATATAGAGTGAAATGCTAGACAATGCAATTATTGTATGAATTACATTCAATTCAATTCAATTCAATTTGATTCAATTAACCTGTCAGACAGGGTTCAGCCAATGAGTTTCCATGAAGCTCCTGAACTTGAGTAGTCAGCTGACTTATGAAGGAAACACGCATACAGACATTGCCTGTGCAAGTTGACACAATGGAGCACCATGGTGCTAACCAGTGGTGAGAAGAGGGCAGAGGCAGAGGAAGAGGCGAGGGCAGAGGAAGAGGCGAGGGCAGAGGCAGAGGAAGAGGGCAAAGGAAGAGGGAGAGGCAGAGGAAGCTCTCACCTAAGGAGACAGTGTCGTGCTGATGGCAAAAATGTAAATAAACAAATTCAGGATTTGCAATATCTGTGATGTTAGTTTAGTCAGTTTCCTGCAAACCAGGATTACGAGCCTGTGTTGATAACTGTGTTTCTCATTTTGCTGCTCAGCGTGGACATCTTGAGCAAATCCATGTGAATGAGTGTGTGTGTTATTTTGATGTGAATGTCTCATTTTGAAGATTGTGTTCATGGTTTTGAAACCAGTGTTTAACTTTGCTCTCAATACATGAAGATTTGCTGAATGTGTGTATAGTTTAGAGAAACATACTAAAGCATTTGTATTGTAGCATTGCTATTTCTAGAAATGTGTCTAAACAATTGAGAAAAAACTGTAAATATCCAGACTTCTTTTCAGGTAGGCCTCGGTTCTGCTTTAAACCCAGAATACAGATCTAAATGCTGACTGACAAGTCTGTTTATCCTGCTGCCAACCACACGCACACGCACACACACACACACACACACACACACACATACGCATGCACATGCACACACACACACCAATCAGGATCCAGTGGCAGATATTTTCTATCCTCTTACAAATCTCATTCATAATTTCGGGGTTTGTTCTACACCTAACACATAACCACATTGATCCACATTGGTATTTTTAAAATTTGCTTCCGCTTTAAAGGTTTTAAAGGGATCAGTTTATAGTGTTATGAAGTTATTCAGTAATGCACAATGACCTTGTTTTACATCTAAATGAAGTGTGGTCATTCTCACCATCATAAAATATTGCCATGTTATTTAAAAAAAGTAAATATAAACGGTTATGTCTTTATGTTTACAGCTGCAGTTTTATGAACTGAACTGTATCTTGAACTCTGACCCTTAAATTTGCTCAGTTTGTTATGTTTAGTCACTCTACCTACTTCTGTAAGAGCCATTAAGGTGGTCCAGTATAGCTCAGCCAGGTGACAGATGAGGTTTTTCAGTGTTGGTGATGATTAATCCTTTACAAGGGACCGAATGATTCACTGAACTGGCTTTGTTTTCTCTGAGGCAACTGCACCTCCTGATCTCCTCACACGTTTCACTCCCACCCCACCCTCTCCCCCTCTGCCACTAGGGTGCCGGTTTATCCTCTGCTGCTTCACTTCCCCCCGGGTGAAAGAGACCTCCTATCATTCTGTCTCTGCCATTAGTCACCAGCATAATCTCTCCATGGCCTATCAGGGGATTCTGGTGCACTGGCTAAATTGGCCATAGATTTTGACTGACTTCCCATTAGCTGCCACACGCTCAATTGCCTTTCTGTATCTTTAACTTGTTCAGGATGACCCGGACTCAAGTATATTGATTGCTTTTATTGTTCTTTTGATCTCTATCTTGAATGCTGCTGAATCAGTCATTCTGGGGACTTAGGACTCCTTTCTGAACATCTGTATTCTGCAACTGAATTGTGTGCACAGCGTCCACCGAAAGTTTAACTTGTTTGCATTTACATTTTTCAGTCAGCATCGCAGCATAATGCAAAAGGGCACCACAATATCCTCGCTGCTCAGGTGTGCAGCGCAGCATTTTAACACTGCAGCACCGTTTGAGCACCCGAGTGGACTTCAGGACCAGTGATATCACTGTAACTTTTGTCATGGTCGAGAATGCGGGCTTTTCCTTTGCTGCACAACACTTAGACCCGCCTCTTGGGATAATACTGTTTCAGCTGCTAGGTTTGTCACTTGTCCCAGGAGGAATGACTACCCCCACCCCCACCACCCCCACCTTTCCCACAGCCAGCCTGGGTAAAATAGGAAGCTCTTTCATACTGTCTGTGACTGTCCAGCATCTGATACTGTCCAGGTGACCAGGAAGAGACTCATTGATCTTAATTCAGACACTCCTACCACCTGTGTAAGACTCACTTATCTCAGCTCTATATACATTAGGCCCAGTACCAGTGGGAATGTGTTTGACTCAGAATGTACCGCGTGGTTCTTCTGAACTCTTGGTTAAAACTCAATTTGAAAAAATGAATGAAGGATATTTGCTAATAAATAAATCCTGGCCTCTACAAATAAAGCAATGACTTTCCTCAAATTCAAGCTGTCTCATGCACAACAACTCTCCTAAGCACTTTACTAGATGTTTGTGGTACAGAATGGTCATACCTTTAATTTTGGTTATTTGCTAGGCATCAACATGTTCCTTTGTTATTATTCTTCTAGCAGTCTGGCTCTAGATGTGTTTCTTTTGGTTATGCCACTGGAAATATGCAAGTACTACTCAAAAATAACTTTTAACTGCGAAAGTAATAGAAAGCTATAAGCATACCGTACAAATAATTACAGGACTATTTTAAAACTGTAATACCTGTCTGCAACACACATTTGAGTTCCATGTTGTTTGGCTGAATGCTAAATCAATGTTGCCAAAAAATGTTTACAATGCCTTTACAACTCTGAAAATCACTAAGTGCATCTTGAAAAATATAATGCAATTGCTCTCTACTAATGTCAAATGAAACAGGCGTATGTTTAAGGAAATTTTTGCAAATGCCAGACCCATAAGAAGCTTATAAACAAGTGCTGTGCACAACCCTCACTGATGGAGATGTTAGGATTCACCTCAGGGTGATCTGGTGGACAGAAATACCACAAAGAGGTGAATTAAATTCAAGTCTTCACTGAGGGAATTGAATAAGACAAATCCATTAGCATAGTTTACAGTTTTTTTCCTAGAAACTCTAACTTCATCGATATTATTGCCATGTTCTGTAAGAACACGCATTCAGTACTCCTTCACTATTTAATGTCAACTTAATACTAATCTCTCATTTGCCACATGAAACTCTCTGCACTTGAGCAGTGGAAAATACCTGAACGGGATTTTCCTAAGTATCTCATTGAATATGTTGTATGTTGCGGCTGGGACAGCTATACATTAGCAGATTAAGCTATTTAAATGTGACTGCATGAATGTTTATGTTTTTATTTCAAAGCACTGCTTAACCTCATTTTCTGCTGTCTTTTATTAAACGACAGAGGATGTTTTTAAATATTGGGTCTCAATCTCTTCAAATTACTTTGAAATGTGGCTTGGTCCCAAACCGACAACTGCAATATTTGTATGACTTCCATGTGAGTCCTAGTTTGATTTCTTTTAACTAGACCCAAATCTGATCCCAAATGTCCTAGGGGCAAACACCATGTGCCAGAATTACCCCCCTTTGCCACACTGGTGATATAGTAGAGAAAAGTGGTGTGTATTAAAATTTCATTTGGCTGTGACACTGGGGATAGACTGAGCCCCCCCACCCCTACCTCCCTTGGACTGCAGTGTGGAATACTGTGAGGAAATCCAATTAATCGCACACCATTATTGAGTTTCACTGTTTTACACTCTGTAGGGGTCCTGCCACCGTATAGGTCATCAAGAGTATTTAATATCAATCCTACTTTACAGGTTTATGAAAAAAATTACACTAAATAGAAGAAAATTTCAGTAGCTAATCTTATTCAATGTTTTTAAATTCTTTTTTTATGTTTATGTCCTGTTTAAAAAAAAAAGTTAATAAATACACCTGCAAAGAAGCAGGATAAACAGATAAACACTCTGTGTGTGTGTGTATGTGTGTGTGTGTGTGTGTGTATGTGTGTGTGTGTGTGTGTGTGTGTGTGTGAAAGGGAGGGTGCACATGCAAAGGAGAAGGTAATAGAGGTGAGTATTTCCTGCTTGACTTGACAAGCATCTGAGCCAGTTACAGACAGCAGTTATGGTAATCAGTGTACACAGCCCCATCAGGCCATATTGAAATGTCATGAGAATAAATTTTATCCCATAAAACAGAGCATGCAGGTGAAGCAGAAGCAGGCTGCAACAACACTGAGTAAGATCAAGAAGTCAGTTGTTGAAACAAAGCACTGTGAGCATGTGTGAGACGTGCGTCAACAGTGTGTTCAGTGTGATACAGAGCTCCTCCTCTTCCTCCAAAGGTGTGACCTATTTACTTCTCCACTGTGCTGCATCCTTCTGCGCTCTCCTTCCATGGTTTTTTTTCTCTGTGCCCTAAATTCACCAGACATACCAGCTCCCGGCCAAGTCCAGATAAAATGTTGCCATTCCAGATATGGAACCTTTTCTAAATGATCAGATGGTGAACAGGTAGCAGTTGGTATTCTCTCCACTCACCTGACCCTACTCCATCATTTGGGTATGTCTCAATTTATCTATGCTGTTTGTATGATTTGTTACCCTCCCCATTCCTTACAACATAAAATGGTTTAATAAGTAGAATGTCAATGCATAACATCACTCAATTTGTGTGGTCTTTAAAAGACCAAACTAAAAGAGTTGATGAAAGAAAATGTATTTGGCTTTTTGTATTTTACATTTGATGGGTGTTTAAATTAAGATATTATAGTATAGTATTGGACACAACTGGTCTTATGCATCTGCCACATCTTGGACAGAGGTGACTGTGTTACAGAAATAGCTTTTTTTGACCATGTGTTTAGCTTTGGTGTCAGTGTAAGATCTTATTTGTGTTATGCAACAAACTGGACAACAGTCTGCATAATACAAAACATGATGTGGATGGTTGTTGAAAAATACATTTACTATTTTAAAGTGTAGTATAAAGAGCTTCAGTGCAGTGCATAAGGGAGAAAAGGCATGTTTCAGCATTTTTAAGTGCTATAATCAGTGCTTTTTCTACAGGAAATCACAAAGAGAAGATGACAATGCTGACATGATACCTCTACTGCGTTTAAATTGAAAAATGCTTCATGAGCAGAAATATTACACCAAAATTACACACTGTACATGAGCACAACACTGGCTTTGGAAGACTTCATATCTGAGCATGACATGATTCAAGACAGCATATATGGAAAGTACACATCATTCTCTAGTATATACATTCAATTTATTTTGATATAGCGCCTTTCACAACAAGTTGTCTCAAAGTGCTTTACTGAAATAAATATATCACCAGAATATATAAATTTACATTTCAAAGTATTTGACTAGGAAACACTTTGACTGCCTTGCACATCCAAGTTATGACTTGCAGTTGCTTGGTGCTACTGTGTGTACATATTGCATATAGATGTTGTTCTAAGAGATAATACTGATCCACATTGTGGCTGAATCTCTACAATGACCGCCCTGAGCTGGGCAGAATAACGCATGAGTTGCTGTGGGGGGAGGGGATGAAGCACTTTATTTGGCCCAAACAAGAGTGGCTTACAGGTTAATGAATCAAACAGTCCCTGCTTTAGGGGCTCTCCTAATAATAATATTTTTATTGTCACTGCATACGTTGCACATACGTGTCACAATTAAATTTGTCCTCTGCGTTTAACCCATCCCCCTGGGGGGAGCTGCAGGCAGCCACACATGGCACCTGGGGAGCTAGCACAGAGTGTCTTGCTCAAAGACATAGCTGGCTGGGCTGGGATTTGAATCAGGAACGGGGGAACTTCTGTATCCTAGTCTGATGCTCTACCCATTGAGTCACCAGGCCGCCCAAAAAAAATGCAATGTCAGGAGTAGGATTCGAACCCACGCCTCCAGAGGAGACTGCAACCTGAACACAGCGCCTTAGACCGCTCGGCCATCCTGACACTCTGTGCAAAGTAACTCAAGGAAGTGAGGCCATTAACTAAGAGATGGCTAGTGAAGCGGCCGCGTTGGCATACTATTAAAACGTCTTCTGTGTAAAAGGTGTGGGACTCAGGGTCTCGGGATCATGTTCTTCATCTCCAGAGTCCCACACATCGTAACTCTGAGTGCAGGAGGAAGCCAAAATGTCTGCTAGTCACACAGCTCCTGGTGAAATAAGATAAAATACAAAACTGAAAATAATCTGTTTAATTTAAATAATGATGATACAAAATGCAAATGTGGAGCATATGACATCCTACAAGTAAAAGTGATAATTTCTTAAAAAAAAGGCCACGTTTAATGAAGAATATCTTAACCGGAAAATGTTAATTCATAGTATGAGAAAGAACATATTGAGTTAGATTAACTAAAAAGGTGAGACATTAATGCAAATTTCCAGTTAACGACGGACATTACATTGGTTTTTCCAATAGACTATGTACATTTTAAATCTTAATGTTCTGTGCCATAATTTCTGCAGAGCTGTCTCTGGGTTCTATTAAGATCTGTTATATAAACCCAATAAGAACAGGTTTTCCTTGCACTTCAAAACACTTTGGCTAATGCAGGTCTATCCCAAAACCCATAAAAAACAAAGTAAATGTTGATATTTATTGAATTTCAAATTGAATTTAAAAAATATTGTAATCCTTCAAAGAGCCAGTTATTTTTAACTACCCCACAAACACAACACAGTTAAAAACAGTTTTCCAAAAATAATCCTAAAAACATACATATCTATTACTCTGGATTTCTATATTAACACCACAGAAATATACCAGTACACCACCACCCATTGACTGAAATTAAATCAGCAACTACGACTGGTTTAAACAATGTTACACTAAAAGGAAATAAAAATATATGATTAATCAAATGCATCATCTTAAAATTTTAGTACATTGCATTTTAGTAATTATGTGTATACGACTGCAAAAAGAGATACTGACGATAAACTCCCACCCGGATGTCATTCGCTGCTGCAGCTGCACTTTATTGCTTCACGACGTGGAGTGGACCCATTCGCAATATCATACCACGCAGTCTTTTTGTGTCAAAGTTCATATTGTACATGGTCTATTTCTAGACACTATCACAACATAGGAGGGCATATGTTTATATCTAAAAAGTGATGCTAATGTTACGATATATTTTATCTTAAATGATTTTACTGGAAAATTGTGACAAATCCTGGTAAAAATAAACATATACGCAAAGATATAGCCTGAACACGTTTAGCTACACATCGTTTCTAACACTGCATTCATGATAACTGGTTCACGTTAGGTGAAGGTAACACGCACACGCGCGCGCGCGTTGTATACAGTTGTTTCTTGATGAATATTTAATTATATATACGTATTTGTGTGTGTTGTATATAGTTTCTTGATGCATATTTAATTATATATACGTGTGAGTCCGCGTGTGTGTTTTGTATACAGTTGTTTCTTGATGCGTATGTTGCCCCTGTTCTTGACACGCTGAACTGCCTGCCCTGGACCCCTTCCTTACATGGACTGCGGACCCTGATGCCTGCAGCCGGTCCCTTCTCCCTTGCCATTCCATTAATGGCCTCACAACTGTCAATGGCGTGGGGGCTACCAAATAAGGCGATGGCGGTGTATGGGCCGCTGTGGCCGTAGTAAGGGTATAAATTCTCACTAGCTGATAACTCTTCACCCTGCTTTCTAGCTCAGGATCCAGCTCTTGGTGGTGATCTGGTGAGTAGGTACATACTTAAAGAACCACAACGTTTTCAAATACCGATCAAACCCGGGACAGCGGCTGCTGAACTTGCGGAGCATGTGATGCGTTCGTGCTCGGATGATTTTTTGGATGTTCACTGGAATACGTAGTAGCTTTTCAACTGATGCATCACAACTAGATGCCTTCGTCAAATAAGCGCTTTATACCAGAAAACTTTTTTTTTTTTTTCACTTTTGTGTACTGATCAGCGCTGTAGGTTACTGCAGAGCTTAACGTCGCAGAAAGTTTCCCTCACTCGTGGATTTGTAAAAGAAAAAGACGTAATTAAACAGGGAGGGAACGCAAATTAAAATGTTACGCTTTGTGTTGCATAATTAAATGCATAGTTACTTATATAAGTTATATGGAATTATATTAATTTTATTTAGTCGACTGCACGTTGTCCTGACGAGTTTAATGTGTAGCCTTTTACAATGTAACGTTTTTTGCAGCAAATAATGATAACAAATTTATAGTTGTATTTTCTGAGACTTTTACCAGTTCTGAACCATTTACTGCACCTAAAGGCAACGTTTATTTTCTGTCAATGAATTAGATCTATATCGGACATCATGTGTGACGACGAGGAGACTACCGCTTTGGTGTGCGACAATGGCTCAGGCCTGGTTAAGGCTGGCTTCGCCGGAGACGACGCACCTCGCGCGGTCTTCCCATCCATCGTTGGTCGCCCACGTCACCAGGTGCGGCAAGACTTATGTACATGTTACTGATATTTGGTAAAATATGCATGTGCATCTGTAATGCTTGAGAGTTATGCTTGTAAGAAGTAAAAGGTTCAATGGGGCATTATCATTACTGTTATTTTTTGGTAGGTTTACATTTTTCTCTTGCTTCTCAGGGTGTCATGGTCGGCATGGGTCAGAAAGATTCCTATGTAGGAGATGAGGCCCAGAGCAAGAGGGGTATCCTTACCTTGAAGTACCCCATTGAGCATGGCATCATCACCAATTGGGATGACATGGAGAAGATCTGGCACCACACCTTCTACAACGAGCTGCGTGTGGCACCTGAGGAGCACCCCACCCTGCTCACAGAGGCCCCCCTCAACCCCAAGGCCAACAGAGAGAAGATGACACAGATCATGTTTGAGACCTTCAATGTTCCTGCCATGTATGTTGCCATCCAGGCTGTGCTTTCCCTCTACGCATCCGGCCGTACCACAGGTGAGATGGTGTGTGAGCGGCTCCTATGGAATACCTTCTCTTGTCTCAGGGCTATAGGAAGGGGGGTTGAAGCAGTTCAGCTGTGCATTCCTCGTGAGGGGAGTGGTCACTGAGGAATTGGACTGTGAACAGAAGGTAACATTTTCAGCATGCGGTTGTACCCTTGAGCTAGTTACCTGACCTAAATCACTTTAGAGGCATTCAGGTGTATAAATGTAAGCAAAGTAGGTCTCTCAAGACCAGGGCATCCTCTTAGGAAAAATCTATAATTTTTTTTTAATATTTATCATTGCAGGTATTGTGCTGGACTCTGGTGATGGCGTTACCCACAATGTGCCCATCTATGAGGGTTATGCCTTGCCCCATGCCATCATGCGTCTGGACCTGGCTGGCCGCGATCTGACAGACTACCTCATGAAGATCCTGACAGAGCGTGGCTACTCTTTTGTCACCACTGGTATGCATACTTCTCAAACAGATGCAATGAATGAAATTCACCTTCATACCTGACAAGAACAAAATCTGTATTTATATATATATATAACAATAACCATATGATTTAGTTGATGATTCTTACCTTGCTGTCTCTTAAGTGGATAAGAACAAATAAACATACATCAGCATCCTGGCTATTTATATATATATATAACAATAACCATATGATTTAGTTGATGATTCTTACCTTGCTGTCTCTTAAGTGGATAAGAACAAATAAACATACATCAGCATCCTGGCTGATCATCCCTTTTGTGACATGACAGCTGAGCGTGAGATTGTCCGTGACATCAAGGAGAAGCTCTGCTATGTGGCTCTGGACTTTGAAAACGAGATGGCCACCGCTGCCTCTTCTTCCTCCTTGGAGAAGAGCTATGAGCTGCCTGATGGTCAGGTCATCACCATTGGCAATGAGCGTTTCCGTTGCCCTGAAACCCTCTTCCAGCCATCCTTCATTGGTAAGTTTGTACTTCACTGATGTGGTTAATAAATGAAAAACAATGAATTCAGCTGGGCATACCTGATGTTTCAGAGTAATCAGTGGCTTCAGGTATTATTTGCATGGGTATATTCTGTTGTCAGTATGCCACAAAAGTCTCTCTGTAAGTAATCTATTGTGGGAGACATCTTGGACTTCAAAACTATTTGTGGTTATGCAGCTGCTGGGCCGGGTGGACGGGGGGATGGCTGAACAGCAGGGGCTGTCTGCCTTAGCACCTATTCAGCCCTTAGTGTGTGCCCATCTGCTGCTCTACTACTTTAATTTTTTTAAACCATATTTGTCATTACAGAACGTAATAATTGACAAATTTTGTTTGTTACGATAGGTATGGAATCTGCTGGTATTCATGAAACTACCTACAACAGCATCATGAAGTGTGACATCGACATCCGCAAGGACCTGTATGCCAACAACGTGCTGTCAGGGGGTACCACCATGTACCCTGGTATTGCTGACCGTATGCAGAAGGAGATCACTGCCCTAGCCCCCAGCACCATGAAGATCAAGGTGATGATCAAATGTCAATCACTGTCTTTTATGCGTGTGCTTGCATTGATATACAACTGGAAAAGAAATTTTAGGATGCACTTGTCACAGTAAATACATTTTTTAATTCTTTTTGACAGCTTTAACATCAGACCTTTTTTCCTTCTCTTACTTAGATCATTGCCCCACCTGAGCGCAAATACTCTGTCTGGATTGGAGGCTCCATCCTGGCCTCTCTGTCCACCTTCCAGCAGATGTGGATCAGCAAGCAGGAATATGATGAGGCTGGTCCATCCATTGTCCACAGGAAGTGCTTCTAAGCAGCCCCTTAACCTTCGACGATGTCTCATCCTAGGAAACCTGCGCTTCGGCAACACTTCCACCTAGGGACATCAACGATGACAAATCCATGAATTCCCCTGAATGTACAGTTTGTTTACACACTGGAGCAATTTGTATGTAGATATGTTTTTGATTTATAAATAAACAAGCCCCATGACTTGAAAATTACTTTTCCTTCATTTTAACTAAGATTATTCACCATCAATGAGTGCAACTGATCAATGAGTAAAACACAACATTATGAAAAGTATAACACAAGAACAGCACTACTTTGAGATTACTGATTCTAAATATTCTACATAATGAGAAAATGTGTTATGTAAATTAATTTTTTATAATTTAATCTTCCAGTTTAGCGGTCTAATTTTATACTACATTATTATCATACATTGGGTTGGCACCCCGCCCTGGGTGTCCCCTGCCCTGTGCCCTATGTGCTCTGGGATGGGCTCCAGGTTTCCCCGCGACCCTCACCAGAAATGAGCTGTTAAGATAATGGATGGATTATTATCATACATTGTGGTGGGTTGGCACCCCACCCAGGATGTCCCCCACCCTGTGCCCTGTGTTTCCTGGGATGGGCTCCAGGCTTCCTATGACCCTGAACTGGATAAGGCAGTAAAATGAATGGATGGATGGATTATTGTCATACATAATATTTAATTATAATGCTTGTTATTATCACCTAACTTCATATTTGCACATAGTTCAATGGTTAAAGATATGGAGCCATACCCTGAAAACTGCTGCAGGGTGAAACAGGCTATACCACCATTGACAAAAATAAAAATTTTGCTGTAAAATCAGCAAATATAGTATTAATTGAAAGTGTTAACATGTCTTTTAACACAGACTTTGATCTGAATCAGTCATTGTTTTTGTTAAAGTAGACAGCAACAACAGAAAGAAAATTAATCTGTCCAACTGTCTACATAGTGCCACTGATTTCACATTCGGTGCTTTTTGAATTTGTGAGTACATTATGAAGTAATACAGATATCAATATATTTATTCTAAGAGCATATCCATGTTTTGACCTACCATATAACCATGGGAGTAACCTGAGTTGTTTATATCTTGCATATAATAACTGTAATTTTTGTTTTTCAAATCTTTTTAATCACACCATTTTAATCTTATTGGAAAAATTTGATTTTGAATCTTTACACATCTTATATTAGTTAATTGAATATTACATTTGTTGGTAAAGGCATTCAATCTAGAAGTTAAGAACAACACAGCTGCAGTCAAAAATAATAGTTATAATCGCAATCCCTTTAAATTACGTTTACCTATACTAATTTGTCAGATCATATTCAAAATGTAAATCCTGTGAACAAATCTATACAAAATCTACATTGGCAAAATTGTAATAATACAATCGACGTGAGAATTTATTCACCAGAAAATATAAAAAGTAAATTGATTCATTAAATTAATTCACCCGAGGACCAAGGTGAAAGGTCGAAGTACCTTTCATTCCATTGTGCCTAAAGGAAGTCTAATAAATTGTTTCTATTTTTCGCAAGCAGCGCTCTAAAGCGATTAGGCATAGGGATTGTATTTTCGCTTAATGATCTAAGGCTTTATCGGTCCCCTCTACACAAAGGCTTACTATGAAGCACGCGATCGGCGGCTTCAAAGACATCTGTCCAGGTAAACTATATAATCGTTAATAGGTTTCCGGTAACGTTTACAGCTGTTACACCCCACATTTACAATAACAATACCAGAATGGTACAATTATAAAAACTATCAGCGACAAAAACAATTTCAAGAAAAATAAATGTTGTATATCAGCCATTCTGTGTCCTATTGGCTAGTGCGAAAAGCCCAGAGCTATCGCCCTCACCGCCACCTTTGCTCTCATCGCTGACTTCAATCTAGAAATCGCACATTATTCTCTCTCCGCCTTTCATGTGTTGTAAATTAGAGACACCCTGGGTGCACTGAGCTTAACACCAATAATTTTCATTACGGATTAATCTTCACCCTCGCTGTACATTCGGAGAATAATGGAAAGGAGAAATCCTTGCATTCTGGCCACTGTCCACCAACCTGTCTGCGCGTGACGCAGAAGGACACTACTTAAAGCGGGATTAGAGCTGGCAACACATTAAGTCCAGCCTCCCCCCATTCAGACGTGGCGCGCGCCCCGCCACCCTATTCCGGAGGTCGGGAATAGGAGGGCTCTTCGTACAGCGACCACTCAGCACTCCGGACTCCATCAGACGAGCGTGTTGTTGGACCGTGCAGTGTACCTTTACCAAAGAGTCGCACCGCAAGGGCGGCAGCACCAGCGTGTGGTCGGCACTTTTGCCAGATAAAATCGGAACCTCTGGAGGGTGAAACCGACAAACAATCCGTACTCCGTAGGTATTCGCACAGTCTGTTGTGAGCTCCCGTATCCGGATGCACAGACATGGGGGAATGGACCATCTTGGAGAGGCTCCTGGAGGCGGCTGTACAGCAGCACTCCACTATGATAGGAAGGTAAGAAAACTAAACCTTGGAAAAAGTACCTAGACTGATGAAGCAACTGAGCTACAACGATTAAATAACAAGTACAGTACTGTTACAATACTGTTACAATGTTTTATACACAAACACAAACAAGCAACAGCAATAATTTAGCTCTTTAGCATTTTAATCACTGATATTTTCTCAGTGTTAATGACATCTGTGTCGTAAACATGGGTCCGCTAATTGATTTTTTAAACGTGAAGGTCGTGATAAAGTAATATGTGTATAGGTAATGCATTTTAAACAGAGATGCATTTCAGAACTGGACAGCTCCTGCACGCGCGTTATGTTACGGATCAATTCTTCAGCCATAACCCTAAGCCCTTTGACATAAGAGTACTAGCCGATTTATTTTAATCCAGATAATACGGATATACTTATTCTTTGTTTTTCTTTCTTTCTTTCTTTCTTTCTTTCTTTCTTTGTTTTCTTTTAGGATCCTATTAACAGTGGTGGTGATCTTCCGGATTCTTATTGTAGCTATAGTTGGAGAAACGGTCTATGATGACGAACAAACAATGTTCGTGTGTAATACCTTGCAACCGGGCTGTAACCAGGCTTGCTACGATCAAGCATTCCCAATCTCTCATATAAGATACTGGGTGTTTCAGATTATTATGGTGTGCACTCCGAGTCTTTGCTTTATTACCTACTCAGTGCATCAATCCGCAAAACAAAAGGACCGGAGGTACTCGACCGTGCTGCTTTCGCTGGATAAGGATCAAGATCCGATGAAACGTGACGACAGCAAAAAAATCAAAAACACAATTGTGAACGGAGTACTTCAAAACACCGAAAACTCAACAAAAGAAGCTGAGCCCGACTGTCTGGAAGTGAAAGAGATACCCTGTTCGGCCCTGAGAACTACTAAGTCAAAAATGAGGCGGCAAGAAGGTATTTCAAGGTTTTACATTATCCAAGTCGTTTTCAGAAACGCGCTGGAGATTGGGTTTTTAGTGGGTCAATATTTCCTCTATGGATTCAATGTCCCAGCAGTGTACGAATGTGATCGATACCCCTGCATAAAAGATGTAGAGTGCTATGTGTCCAGACCCACGGAGAAGACCGTGTTTCTGGTCTTCATGTTTGCGGTCAGTGGGATTTGCGTGGTGCTCAATTTAGCAGAACTAAACCATTTGGGATGGAGGAAGATCAAAACTGCTGTTAGAGGGGTGCAGGCCAGGAGGAAGTCCATCTACGAAATCAGGAATAAAGATCTGCCCCGTATGACTATGCCCAATTTCGGCCGTACTCAGTCTAGTGACTCCGCTTATGTGTAGTGCTTGGAACAAAACATCGAGTGGACGATATGTGTATAAACAGATTAAACAGTGAAAATCCCGCTTAACACTGACACTTGTGAGTTATGCGGGGTGGAAGGATTTTTATTTGTCTTTTATAGACAACTATTAATGTGGATTACGTCTATGTTTATCTTATTTATCAAAAAAGCACTAATGCGAATTTTTAGTAATGTTTATATTTTGTAAAACGAAAAGCATTACCTGGACGTGTTCACACAGATATTCGTTTGTACACTAGATCTACAGAGTTTCAAAAGTGTGAAAGTAATTTGCACTAGTGAACACCCAAAGCCAAACGTACCCGGTATGTGCTGTTAGGGTGTTTTTAATGTTTTCCACCGATTTTAGACACCTTACACCATAGCGACAAAACATAATATAATATGCTATGTTTGGAAGAAAGACTATATTTAAGATTTATACATACATATATGAATATATTAATCAATTATGATTATGGATCAAAGTATATGAAATACATTAGCATTATATTGTATATTTTAGTTGCCTGTGCTCACACCACTGACCTTAACGTAAAAAAATCATTTCATTGCTTTAAAGTTGAATTGCAAAGCAGATGGGATGTGTTTTTAATCAAACGCTAACGTCTGTGACTTCCTTAATTTATTACACACCAAAGCACCCAATGCTTTCATTTGTGAAAAGTGTTTTATTGCTTTGTGTAATCAAGTGCCATACATGTACATAGTTATATACGTATAAATATATAGGCATATAATAATCGTCACCATAAAAGGCTATAATACATGTTTGGATTATGATACACACGCGCCATTTCTTTTATTTGCTGTGATCTGAAAGAAAATTATTTCTCTCAATATTTTTATTTCGCAAATATTTGAAAATAATACTATCCGTTAATAATGACTATACTTTTTATGCTCAATAACGGGAGACGTATGTTCTCAGATAGACAATTGGTTACAGCACAATGTCTAATTTGAATTTAAAAAGGGCAAGGACTATCTGCTCTGGTGCTACTGTTTCATTACACGGTTTCATCTCTTACTGTAAGACAAACCCAAACGAAATTAAAAATAAAATGTGGAATGAACGCTAGCTGTGTGTGGAGTGTAGTGCTTGCCGGTTAATCACACAACCTTGAGTCAAAATAATGTCTTTAACAAATAAAGACGTGCTTCGGGGAATGTTAACAAAATGTGATTAAAATGTAACTTTTTTGAATTACCTGTGTTTAACCCAGCTGTTTTAATTAAATTTCAATAGAAAATAAGGTTCTACAGAAATACTGGTAGCCGCGACTGTGTAATGCATGGTTTCATACGTTCTTGTCGTAGTGGGAAAACACAAGTGATACGTTGGTAAAGTTTAAAAAAGGAAAATCAGTGTTTAATTTACGAGCGACTGAAAAACAATTTACTTTGTGTTCTGTAAGTACTTCAGTTATTTTAAAAGTACACAGGGTTTTAACTGGATTTTCACATCCTTTCTTCATTTTTGTTGTCTTTTTTTTTTTAACGTTCTGCTGAGGTGACTAAAGTGTTGTGGCAAGGTCGAATACACAAAGATGGGGTTGTAGAAAAGTTCTTATGGGAGAGAAGTCTTTTTGGTCGCCTAGCTCTGTCTGTGCTTAAGAAAGATGCAGATCCATTCTGTGAAGGTCGTCCAGAAAGTGCTGAATCTGACGCCCCCGCCACTGAGAGTGACTTCACGCTGACCATCCAGGATCTGTTGTGGTGGTGGTGGGGGGGGGGGTTGCGGAGATTGCAGGGAGGGGCCCATGGGAAAGCTCACAAGCTCACTGGCAGCCAAGATGACTCGGCAACTCCAAGGAAGAAAGAGAAGCGCTAACAACTAAAACTTATTATTCCTAAATTCACAAACTTCTTGCAAAATGGCCAAAGAAATCTACAATAGCTAGTGGTTTCCTATATACTTTTCTTTCCAGGTATAGTGTTTTTGTCTCGTTTCCATCCTTTCATCTCCTTGTCAAAACTGAAAATTTAAAGCAAAAGCTGCAAATTTCTCTATTCTTCCAAACCTTTTTAAATATAATTGTAACAGGAATTAAATTAGATGACAACAAAAAGCTGATGTATTGCAGCACACAAAATGATATCTCTCTCTCTCTCTCTCTCTCTCTCTCTCTTTCTCTCTCTCTCTCATATTTATAAATAAAAGAGTGGTTGAGAAGGTTCATCTTTGCCTACTGTCTGCCCTTCTTGCTGCAATGTATTCTACTGCCAATGTAGCACAACTTCTATAATTCCCCAGTGGGCTAGGCATCGGTCTTGCATCTGCCAGGTCTGCGCACTTTGTGAAGAGCTATTTTTTGGGGGGGGAGGGGGCAAACTGCAAACTGGCTATCATTCTCTCATTGCGGCTTAAAGCTGCAGATCTCCCTCAAGCTTGGGGGATGCAAGAAAATAATCAGCGGGGTGTCTACTTCATTTTGAAGAGTGGACGCAAAGCAACGTTGGCACAGAATCGCATCACCTGGTACAGCGAGCGTCTCACAAGCGGAAGCAACAGCAGGGCCGTGAGCTCCACGGCGGGCGCTGACACTACACTTTGGGCTGGATGCGGAAGTGAAGAGATGATCTCTGGAGCACAACACAGGCTAAACCGCTCCTCAAATCACAGCCTTCCACAGAATGACATACATCTGTCACCAGCGACAGCCAGATTTTCAGATCACATTCAAAGCTCCGGTTTAATGGGCAGAAATCAGCCCTAAAGAATCATGTCTGCCATCTCCTGTGTTTCCTGTGAACTTCTGTTTGCATTTACATGGGATTTTTCTCCTTTGTGCCAAAATTTTTTATAACGTTCATCCTTGGTGAAAATACATACTGAATACTAAAGTGGCATAATTTCACATTTAATTATTGTGCTGAAGTAGTTTTATAAACAAATTTACTTTCCTATGACTTCAAAAGAATGCAAAGGTAGTAGATTATACATTAATGTAGAAATGTGTCTTAAAGATATTTCCCATCAAGTAAGCGATTAGCAGTTGCATTGTGCTTCAAATTGATGTTAACACCAAGGCAGAACATATGTTCCTTTTTGAATTCTTTTTTTGAATTATGGCTAAAATGTCTCCACGTATGATGAAATGACCAATAGAAGTTAACCTCAAACATTTCACTGTAATGCAGAAGCTGTTACTGAAAACACCAAAATGATTATCTTTGTGGTCAACGAACTTTAATGCTACACAGATACTGTACATGAACTAGGAGGCGAGATACTTAAAGAGTCCAGCTTCTAATAATCTGTAGAACGTTCTGGAGAAAAACCAAACACTGCAACAGAACAACAGTTAAATTCTTTTGTGCAAGGCTGACCCAGCCCTGTAACAGAAGAGCAGTGTCAGACTCAGGTGTGGTATGTTGTACACATCCAAACAGGTTAGAACCTATTACATAAGGGCATCCTGGCATGCTGAAATCTCTTGACAATGAAGCAGGAGGTAAAGCTGTTCTAGAGGTAACCCCCATTTCTCCAGCACAGATAAATGGCCATGTGACTTTGCTAGAGACTAAAGAAAGCAGAGCGAGTGTAGATTTTAAAGCACATTCATAGTACTACAGAAGCACTCTAGCGTACCACTCTCATATGCCTTTGGTTAAAATATGACAAAAATTGAATGTGTCATAGTTTCAAAATGGGTCTGGGTAAAATTGAGTGAGTATTTCTGTTGCATCTCCCCTCTAGTGTCATAGATTCATAATCTGGCTCTAAGCATTTTGTGGATGGACTTTGCATCTTCTCCCCATGCACATGAGGACTTACTCCATGTGTTCTGGTTTCCTTCTATATTCCAAATTAGCAGGTTACGTGGAACAGTGACACTAAAAATCGCTCTTAGCATGTGTATGTGTGTGAATGTGTGCATGTGTGTGTTTCTGTGTGCATGATTTTGTGTGTGTGTGTGTGTGTGTGAATATGTGTCAGAGTTTGTGAGTTAGTGTTTTTGTGTGTGTGTAAGTAAGTGTTCTTCAGGCTGCCTGAAATAGACTCCAGACCTCCCCAACCCTGCTGAAAACAATGATAATGAACTAATCACTCAACAAAATAATAAAATACATTTTAAAAATAAGTAATATTTGGCTTTTTCTATGGTACTGACTGATACTCCATTTGTTGTGGAGCGGTTACCTTTCTGATTTTTATAACTTAGTTTTAAAACTTGACATGTTCACAAGGATTACACAGAGAGTGCTTTGTCCACAAAACATGCCAGCTCACCTCGAAACTCCGTGCACATCTCAAACCAGCCCAACCTTCCGCTTCGGACGAACCGCTGCCGAAAATAACTCACCTAAGCTGAGTTTGAGCAAGGGCAGGCTTCTGAAAAATTAAACCCGGGATCAATTACAGCTTATCATCCAATGTTGACTGATTTTATACATGTACAGTATCTGTTTAAACATATTAATGCAGTTTTATATTTGTGTCTACAGTGAACCCTGGATTGATATGATGAAATAAGATGTTTTTTCAGTTTTTTGGTAGCTTCACATTTTTCAGTATTACTACAAGTAATCAAAGTACTTACCCAAGGTTATAGTTAAAAAGAAACTGGCTAAGATAGTTTTCTAAGGAGTCTAGAGACCCCTCTGCAGTTTTTGTATTAAAGCTTTAACAACACTGTTAGATTGTCATTTTAAACATGACAATGTTTCTGCTTAAAAACAAAGACCTGAAAAGCAGTCTGAGCATATTTGTGAAACACCTCGGCCCCCTTTGTCCTGAAAATTATGTATTTGTTTTCCAGGCTGTTTTCAGTGCTGGAGGCTGTGCCCTGGGGGGAGGGGGGAGATAATTTTTTTTTTTCACAGCACACCCAGCAAGCTATAAAAGAAGGTGGCTGGTTACCCATACTCAACATAGTGTATTCTCAAAGGGCACAAGCCTAATTAGCATCCAACACATACTGTCAAAGTCATACAGTCAAAGAGCAGAAACCATGGCTAGCAGTTGGCATGTGTTGACGCTGACCGGAGAATGGGGTCTGGTCTCAAGGAATCGGCTTAGTTAGCGTCACATTGCTGTCCAACAAATAATCAGCCTAGTTAGCATTTTAGCGTGCTGTATAACAAGGATTCAGACTGGATAGGATTGGATATAGATTACACTGCCCTTACAAATGAGCTTAGTTAGCATTCTATAAAGATTACACTACAGTCCAAATGATCTTGGTTAGCACTGTACATATTACAGCGCATTTAATAGGACAGATTTAGATGCACAGTTTTCAGATAAAGAATGCATTTGGCTGGTGATGTACACTGTATGATGAGCCCAATGAATCAGTCACACGGTGACCTCCACTGAGGATTAAAGCCGACAAGCATCAATCACGCAGCGCACTGCACGGAGGAGTGCATGCGAAAACACAGCAATTTGCATTTAATACACGAGCATCTCTGCGGGCGCAATGGAAGGGTGCAATTGGTATTACTCTCCTCCCCAGTGGAGACGCGTGCAACTTTAATGCTTTACTGAGATAGACCAGTTTCCCTCCTGCATTTACATGGCAACGCTGATCTCCATACTCAGATAATCAGAGCCTGGCCCTCTAAATCCCTTTTGTCCTTAAACAACATGCCCATGACCTGAACGCAGGCACACTGAATGCTGGGTAAACATTGTCATGTGACAGCCTTTGAGCTGGCTTCAAAAATAAGCCCCTCCCCCTCCAATACAAGATCAGGTTTGCGTTTGTGGAGTCCCAAATGAAATCCTGTCATGTTTTGATCTTTATAGAGAATGAGGTGGTGCTGATTTGATTGGGTCCTCCCAGCTCAATGTGGAAAAGAAGTCTCAAAGCACAGAGACTTCCTTTGACAACAAACCTATTGCTGTCAAAAAACAACTATGCATTTTAGCAATGCAATGCAATCAGTTCTTCACTGATTCCAGTGCAGTAGATTTACTGCACTGTTTCACCGAAAGTGACCGTACCCATGGCTCTTTAAGTCTCAGCGCACTGCAGCTGTTACTCCAACCGGAAGGGGCGGAACCGGGTTTTGCCGCTCCTCTGCGTGACCTGTGCGGCGCTTAGCAACAAGCTGACAGGATGTGCGTGTGAGGAGCACACTCTCTGCCTTTGATGCTTTCTGGCAGGTCTAGGCAGGGAGTGGCAGGAACAGCTGGTGTGAAAACAAGAGGAAAATTCTCGGAAAATTATTCACCTTCTCACAACCTTCATTTGCTTACAGAGAGTGTGAATTACTCAGTGTAAATTCTCAATAAAGAATAAAAAGTGACCATTTATCAAGTCTTACATATTTAAAAATGTGTCATTGCAGTTAAATACATAAAAGTGCAGTGCACACTGATTTTGCCCATGTTGAGTGTGTGGCTAAGCTGCCAGACTAAAAATGATCAAGGTAACCTTGCCTGACAGGATGTTATGCAAATAAAAATTTCTACTATGATCTGTGGAAAAGGTTGAGCAGAGGTCACAAAGGGGCCAGGAACTGTTAAGAGCATCTCTGTGCATACTGTGCTAAAAGACCAACACTAATATTTTTTTGGGCATTTACTGTACATGTATAGAATCTGAAAGCGGACTATCTGTACTCCATGACATCATGTCTGCATGAAAGAATCTGCCTTGCTTTAATCCGTCCGGATTAGGTGCATTTTAAAAGTCATACCAAGAGATTCAGATTCTCAAGTGAACAGACAGAATACATCAATTTACACATAACATTAATTCAGTCCTTTATGACAATTTAGGAACTGACTAAAACATAAATAAATCTATAATTACTGTATTAGGCTCAGTGGTTACCTCACACCTCTGGGGCTGGGGGCTCAATTAACCTCCTGCCTTGTGTGTGTGGATTCTGCCTGTTCTCTTGCATTTTAGGGATTTCCTCTAGGCATTCCAGTTTCCTCCTCCAGTCCAAAGACATGCGTTGTGGGCTGATTGGTGTTTCCATATTGCCCACAGTGTATGATGGGTGAGTGTGAGTGTGTGTGCAACTGTGCCTTGCGATGGATTGGCACCCCACCAAGGGTGTCCCTCGCCTTGGATAACTGATATGGAAAAAGAAAGCAGCTGAAAGAAACTGGGGTAATAAACTAATAAAAAATTATAAAATATTATTCAATATGATAAATAATATATATAAATATTATATAAATAAATAAATCCGAGGTATGTGCTCCCTGGACAGGGGGTAGGGTTGAAAGCAGACGGGGGATCTGAGTTAATCTCTTGGGCTGAAATCAATGAGGTAGTGAAAAAACTCCATGGTGGCAGGGCTCTGGGGGTGCATGAAATTCACCCGGAATTGCTGAAAGCCCTCGATGCTGTTGGGATGTCATGGCTGACATGGCTATGCAACATCCTATGGACCTCAGGTACAGTACCTTGGGACTGGCAAATGGGAGTGGTGCTCTTCATCTTTACAAAAGGAGACCTGAGAGTGTGTGCCAATTACCGAGGTATCACACTCCTGAGCCTTCCTGGAAATGCTATGCCAGGGTGCTGGAAAGGAGGATAAGACCAATGGTCGTAGCACAGTCGATCAGCTTTTCACCCTGTCACAGATAATCGAGGGGGCTTGGGAGTTTGCCGATCCAGTCCACGTGTTTGTGAACTTGGAGAAGGCTTATGACCGGGTTCCTCAAGAGATTCTGTGGGGACTGCTCCAGGGGTAAGGGGTATCGGGGTTGCTTTTGCATGCCATCAGGTCCCTATATTCCATGGGGTGGAAGCTGTGTTTGCATGCTTGGCATTAAGTCAGACCTGCTTAACGTGGGCATTGGGTTTCGCCAAGGCTGCCATTGTCACCTCTCCTGTTTGTGATTTTCATGGACAGGATTTCAAGAAAATATATGAAAAAAAAAAAATGAAAAAAAAAACCCCACGGTCTGAAATAGGGACTGACACAAATAATAAAGTTAGCAACAGTAGCACCATACCAGCTATAAGAAGGATGCGTGCTGTGTCACTCAGAGGTCTAAAGCCCATCCCCCACCTTGGCAACATGCCTGCTGGAATGGTCACCGAGGACCATCCACGTCGGCCAATATGATACGAGGTGAGAAGGCGCAACAGACTAAAGATGGTCTGCTGGAGAAGCGTGCGTGCTCACTCCACTCTGCAGCCAAGAACGAGTCTGACCGGCAGCATCCTGACAGCACCGCGGACACAGCCTTTTTACCGCTGGCAGACGGACAAGGCGGCACCAAGCGTGTCACATAAACAGTTCTGCACCATTTGGTGATCAATGAAATTAGCAGCCAACTCTCTGCAATCAAGCACACAAGTGTTCCTTGTCTGGTTATATTAATCTGCTCGTGAAACAAGCTATGGAACAACTCTATCAGCAGAACTGCTCTTCTGCTCCCACCCCCAACCCCCTTCCAATTTTACACACAAATGTGTGCGCACACACACACACGCAGGAAGGGGATGGGATGGATAGGACTGTGAAAATTAGTGCTTATATTATATACTGTCTCTAAAGCCTAGCGTACAAACCAATGTATAAATTTTTCAATTAATCATTAAAAACTTGAGCGTCCTTTTTTATGTACAAAAGGAAGAAAAGATATTATTCTGTTATTAAAACCAATAAATTATTAAATTGTTATTCTGTGCTAGACAGCAGTCATAAATTCTCTGCTGTACTTCAGACTGAGTAAGGAACCTCTATGCCCAGCATACTTTCTGTCACAAATTCTATTCTTCTGTGACATGCCTCAACACCACGGAGGACACTTATTGGGAGTTTTTAAAGCCTTACACTAAAACTGGATCGAAGGCGCTAATTAGGCTGAGATGTATCGTGTAGCTCATACATCCAGTCCAGCCTGCCTGAGACACTGTGCACTCTGAGGTGCTGGAAGCATTGAGCAGAGCTGCAGATTTAGACGCCTCTGCTTTGTGCAGCTGTAGCTCTTCCTGTAGGACGTGTGTGGAGCACGTCTGTCCCCAGGTGCTCGTACTCCTGGGCCAGCACCTGGATGCCTGAGTCTTCGAAACAAGGTTGTGTGTGGGTGTGTGTTCGTGCATGCGTGTGTGTGTGCTCATGCTATGTGCTGGCGTATGAGCAGGATGGAAAACCAAGGACTGTGTAATTCTGCCTCTTCACACAGGCCTAGTATGAGCAGATCCTATTAGCCCTGAAGCAGCACTTCACTGCTTCCACAGTCGTTACTCGTAGCATCTTGTGTCCTTCATCTTGTTGAGTAATCGTCTTCTATAGCGCTAAGAGCATAATTGATTTCCTGACCTTGCAGGGAAAGGGTCAATCAGAGCCAGACACAAGAGCTGAAAACATCATGGTGAGGCACAGTGACCCCAGTGTCCGCTCTCCAAATTAGCATAGCTCAATGAACCGGATGGCGCTGTGGCTCCTGTGCATCCACTCACCCCCCACCACTATGCTGTACTTTTTGGCCCGCTGGCCTGTTCAGCAACCAGAGGCCAGCTCTCATGCAAATCTCCTTGCCATTGACCTGAGCCACATGGAAGTCGACAACTGCCTCAACTAGTATTGCATCACTCTGACACAACATAAGACGATACAAAATGCTGTTTAAGTTGACGCAGGTAAGCTGAACATGCTCCAGGCCATCTTGCTGGAATACATAGAATATGACTTATTGCCTGCACAGACTCCACCTACAAAGGCGGAGCATGACGCTTGCTGGACTCATAGGCAACATAAGGGTTTCCACGCAATCACTTTAACGCCACCAATCACAGTGCAGTAGCCATGTGAAAACCACCCCCTCACATCCCTACTGTTTTCATACACACTCATCACTGCCTCTGCCTGGCCCTGCCTCCTTCAATGCAGATGACTCTGCCTCCACAGGCTAGGCCCGGGGGACGTGCCAAACATCTGGTGAGGGGCATGTCATCTCAGACTGGGCTAGTGCATTAATTCTCCTGCCTGCACTTCTTTTCCTGAGTACCCCATTGTGTGTCTGCATTACACACATGGCCTCGTTTCTGCTTCTGCACATGTGCAAACATTTACAAAAACTTCAACTAATAGCATTAACCTTCACCAGCAGTCTCACAGCATAGATGAGTGTAGCTCGTACAGAGGACTATAAAATGCCTCTGCTGCTTTATAAAAGACAGTACACAAGTTATCCATATGGTGTAGAAAAAAAAACATGAAAAGGCATTTTGAATTTATTGCTTTGTGGTATTTAAGTGTAGAAGAGAAGTTAATTTGAACAGTCATCAGTTGTCATTATTACACAAACCTAAAATGAAATGAAAATGAAAAAAAACGGTAAAATATACATTTAAAATGACTGAATACAAGCATCTGTCTAATGAGCTACAAAAGTTCAAGGTCAACTGATATTATGTGTTGTTTGGGTCAACTCAACATTTTAGTAGAGATACAACAAAATAAGTGGTATAGGAGAGTAGTTACATATTATACCACTTAAGTCAGAAAGTGTGATGGAGTAGGACAGTCAATCAACTCTCAATCAAGTCAATCAAAAGAGACTCAGAGAGAAATAACAGTGATACAACGGTCCTGCTGGTGACGGGCAGGGCAGGGAACATACAAGTGACCTTGTCCTTCAGCACCTCGCTTCTCAAGCATCGCCCTGCCAGCCCATTCTCCACGCTCTGAAATGCCTCCGGAACACTGCTGCCAGACATGATGGGGGAGCGTGTCAGTCTCTCATCTCCCGTCAGGCCGGAGGTAGAGCCGCCAGGACCTGCCCGCCATACCCCATGGTGCCTGGGAGGAGGGAGGCCGACGGCTGCACAGGACAGGTGGGAGGGGGGAGCAGCAAAAGGCTTAAGGCTGAGATCACGGAGCATTAAGAAGAGAGTTCAGAGTTCCCAGACTCACACACTTTACAGGGTCATGGACAGCCTGGAGTCCAGACCAACCATGCTGCAAGGCAGGGTACACCCTGGACTGAACAGCAGTCCACCCACCCATAATATATTTACTGTTATGATTTTAAAGTTATAATAGTATGGGATACCTACCTTCTTCTGTAAACTAAGATGAAAGACCTGAAAAACAATGCCAAAAATTTACCACATATGCAGAGCGGCACTGTCAGGTGAAGCTGTAGTAGGTAGTGAGATTTTGTAGCCTGCATTTGCAGCCCGCAGTGACCGCACTAATGCCACTTAAAATGCCACTCAAACACTCCCTATAAATGACAAAGCTCTCCTGAATGCTGAGGACATAGGCCTCGCAGACGTTCACATAACACACCTGGGCACCATCTGAGCAAGATGCCTTCTTAGATCTGCTGACTCCTAGTGTACAACCTTGGATGAAGTATATAAAAAATTGAATCGAAATTGAATATAACACAAAAGGCCATTGAGAGTTGCTTCAACACCAGGAGCAAAGGAGGACTAAATTGTGCTATTTATATCATAATACTACTAACATTCAAAGTCTTAATATGTACCTGTTTATTCTGTAATGATAGCATACCCAGGAAGGGCTGGGCAGCCAGTCAACCTTGGGTCCCCAGAGGTTTTTTCTCCACACTGTGGAGTTTTTGGTTTCTCTCCTCCACTGTTGTCTGACTTCATTTGTGTTTATTCCTACTGCTTATTCAGTAATATCTGCAATTTCTTGTGTAAAGCGCTTTGAGGCACATTGTCATTAAGGGTGCTATATAAAAAGAAATTAAATTGAATTGAATTGAATTGAACTGAATTGAATAACCTTAGAATGCTTACAAATTACACAATAGGTACATGGCAAATGTCTAATTTTTACATAAAGTAGTAACTAAAGTACGTGGTGGACTTTGGTGTTTAATTGGTGAACTTAATCAAATATGGGTGTTAACTGGTGGTTTGGAAGACTATAACTTCTCATGTTCTGGATTCTTCAACACTATATTCAACTGTGTGCTGATAAAGCTCATCTGAGCACTGACATTTGTGTCGGACAGAATGTTGCTATAACAACGTGTGTGTCAACAGCCTATGGCCCTGACATGTTATGTTAACAATGCTCCAAGTGTTCTGCAACATCTTTTTACTTCTTTCTTGTGAACTGAGATACACACCGTTATCAGCCTTCTTGTGTCTGTTAATTTCTTCATATTTAATCTGATTGCTCATTTTTTTGTTTTTTAAATTGCTACTTCACAGACATCTATTACATTCACAAGATATTGCAGCCTATGAATTTAATGTCCCTACTTTGAACTACAGTAATAGGCCGTGCTTATAGTTAAAAAAAAAACTGCAATTTTTCCAGTATAAACACCAGTATGGAAACTAGGGCCTCGAATTATACACATGGTATATTCGCCTCACCTTGTACCTGCTTCTTCTCATTATCACTAGGAACAAAGTCTTTATTTTCTGAGAGCTCATTATTCTGTTGCCTCTGTTCTCATGGCATAAAATATAGGGTTTTTTTTCTCATTTCCGCCCTCATTGCTGAGAGTTGGAGCAGGGCTGACATTCACGAAAACATTACACCTTCAGGTGGTTTTTAAGGTCAGCATGTGCCACGGACGTGATTCACAAACAAAAACAACTTCTTGGAGAAATGCGTTTTTTTCCTCGTAATGGACTGGCCGTTCTCTGTAACTGGGTATTTATATTCTGGCCATTCCCTGTAGCTGGGTATTTAGATTCTGGCTGTTCTCTGTAGCTGGGTAAGGGTTAAGAGTCATGTCCTTGCTGACCATGCATTTGAAGTAAAACAAATTTGTCTATCTGTACTGTGATTTATACCGGCTATAGTCAGAATTTTTTTTTATTTTAACGCGTTTTTAAAACACATTATTAAATTACCTAAATATGAAACGAATATACCTAATGTTGATAATGGACAGCAATGTCATGACATAGGGAAGAGACTGTATTAGAGAGACAGCAAATCAAAAGTTCCAAATGAAGTGAATGCAGAAAACAGGAAGCAGATTTATGAAACACGAGCGCTCAGCCCTACACAGCTTGTAGTTGCTGCTGATGTGATGTGAGTGTTTTTCCTGCAGTGCTGTAAAGTAACTTAGACTAAACACAAACAGGCTGAAATATAGCACACAACAAGCGTCATAGAGATTATAATAAAGGAAAGGTGTCCAATATTGTGTGGAGGAGACGGCATGGGCACAGAAAATACTTTATCTTAATACACATATTATGAGAAAAGTCGACGTGCCTGATCTTTGACTTGCATTTTTCAGCTTTTTGATGCACTTTAGTTGACTCTCGTTGAGAAGGCCATGGCTGTGGGGGAGAAGAGCTCCTCGGTGACGCTGATGCGAGCTGAAGCCTCTCAGCACAATCATGACATATTGTGAGATGCCTCGGTTCCACCACTCCTTTCTTCAAATGTTTAACACGGCAATGACAGTCGATTTTGCCACCAAAGCATTTATTTTCTCTATATTTTTGCACCTTGAGCACTTTTGCAGTGCAAATAAAATTAATTTCATCCATACACTTTCACTGAACTTGTGCTTTCAATATTGACACGCAACATGACAATGGGAACTTCTATTCGCCTTATACCGAGGTGGTCTTCGAGACTCTGAGACCTTTAAGGATTTGCCATCACAGTAGCAGAATGGATCTGATTGGACTGTAAAACCGCATGGGGAAGAAGACAAAGTAGAACAAAGGCATGCGGATCCAAATCAGGGGACCGACCAGCCAGATGCAAACAGACATGCACGTGCTTAAGGGTGTTACCTTCATGTGATGCAAACGCTCATTACTGCCACCTCAATTTTCCATTGTCTCAGACTACAGCATTTTCATTAAAAATGTTGCCTCAAATACATACACATAACTCATAACTCTTGTGCACAATAAAAAAGCCCCCAAAATGAAAGTAATGTATCAGTATTACACACACTTGTCAGAGATCAATAGCTCACACAAAATCAACATATTAAGAGAAGGTTTGGGTCAAAAATATTCTTCACCACCCCCACCCTTTGGATTTATACATACTTATAGAACATATAGAAAATGTTCACATAGGCTGAACATTAAAAAATGAACAAAGTAAAACTTTGAAAAAATCCTTGAGTCAAGATTCTGAAAAGCAAATAATACTTAACTACATCATTTTCTGCATCCCACCGTACACATGCACAGATACGGAACTAAAATGAGGCTACAAACACCTTTCGGATGATGTGTGATCACATGGTTTAAGCAACACTGAGTGTGATGGGCTCCTGCGTGACACAGCAGGAACAGAGGCCCCCGGCATGGCAGAGACACCCCAGGCCTGCCTCCGCCGCTGTGTCTCTGCAGGTTTCCTCTGTCGCCTAGAGAATCGTCAGCTGCTGCCGTACTGGTGTGGTGAGAGAAACACCTTGGATTCACTGATGCAGACAGGACTAGGTGGAAGGAAAAATGACTGACTGCTATGGATGATTACAGGCCAGACTTAGATGCATACATCATGGAGGAAATCCCCTGGCCACAGCAAACAGGGTGTGTTTTGGCTCCTGCTGTGTGCCCACTGGGGCTGGAAATTAAGTGGTTTTGTTATGTGTGGCTAGTATTGCATGGGAGTCATAACATCTACCCCACATGTTCAGTGTGGGGCAATGTTTCTCACCCATAAGATGAACCCTGCCTCATCATACAGTATACTGTGCTTCAAGGTCCTTGTGGGTCTGCTATCTGAACTCACGGCTGTATTCTTTGTTCAAATGACAACAGACATTCTGACTCTCACTAAAGCTGTAGTGAATCTCTAGGAGACCAAGGAGATTCCTGCAAGGGAATGTCCTGAAAGTCAGCTAATCTCCCAAAAATTTCTTGTTGATGACATCCTTGGTATGAAAAATGTGATTTTTTAAATTATGTAGTTGTGTGAGGGGGAACAACCGATCAGAAAGTTGTGATGAGAATAAAAAATCCCCACCCCCACCATGCAAAGGATCTTCAGAAGTAACCCGCTCCCTTCGTCAGCTCTGCTTGTGGAAACCTGTAGCGTCTTTAGCTCTTTTGCTAGATTACCACCAGCTGCATTGCACACGGTTCGTACAGCACCTCTGTATGTGCTGTGAGCAGCAGCAAAGATGAAGTCCCCATTGTGGAACACCAGATGAAATTATGAGCAGCTTCAGGTGTCAGGCTGGGGTCACTGAGAACAGTGAACGTGGAACACTGTTGCTCACCAACACCATCCCTTCCTGAGTCAACAGCCATGTGCCCATATAAAACATGGTCTAAAAAATAAAAATAAAACACTTCTGTGTACCGACCTGAAAGAAGTCTGAAGTTTGCTTTTGGATTTTTGTGCAATCTATTTAGTTATGTTTTAGCACTGCTTGATAACATGTCATAGGAGTAAATGTCATTTTCTTCATTGTATTCTGTCCACTCCCCTTTTTGGAAAGAAGGAGGGAGGGTGGGTCCATAAAATGTTTCTTAGCTTCCATGTTTCTGTATAGTTTCATTACACATCTCTGTGAGTTGTCTGTATTTTGTTTTGTGTTTTGAACTGTCTGTGCAGCGGTATGCAAAAGCAGTACGGTAAGAATCCCCCAGTAGTCAGGACAAGAGTATGATTGTCCCTCAACTGAGGGATTTGGGTCTTTAGCTCAGCAGGCTAATCATGTTGTCTGCTAACTGTTCGGGCTGTAAGGTCGTGAGATTGAGCCTGGGTTGCCCCCCCCCTCCCCTCGTAACATCAGCTGAAAACTGTTACTTCACTAATATATAAATGCTGAAAGAGAACCCGGTGTGTTCTTGAATGTTACAGCACATCTCTGTTTCACATTTACAGCATTTACCTAGATTCTGACAATTTGGGCTAGAAGGTCAGAAGACTGGGAAGTGAGCAGTGATAGAGTTGTCAAACCTTTACTGCAGTACTACTGAATGTGCCTGCGTTACAGTGGGAAATGGTGCTGTCCTTCTTTAGGTCAGGAAGACCATTCAGGGTCTTGTGGTGTCTGCATAGAAAAGTACTGGCACCAGACCACTATCTGTCAACCTCACATTGTCTTCACCTCTGCCTATACAGAGCTCAAGCTATACTTCAAGCCACCATTGGTTCTCCTCATTAGGATCTGGATGGAGGAATTGCAGTAACACTGATCCTTAGATACAAGAGCACTTTTCAGCAAGTGGTCTGCATCCAGATGAGCTATGGCATTTTGCACAGTTTAGTACCCGCACTTTATGAAATCGTAGCATCACTAACAAGTATTCCACAAATGATTCCCATTGTGTTATTGTAAATGGAAAGTAATATTTTGAATTTTGAATGTTGAAGCTAGAACATTTTCTGAAAATATGGCCATGCCAGAAATGTATATGAACATTGTACTCAGTCTACTGAAAATATGTAGCTATTCATATATAATAAATAAGACTCACTTGCATATAAATTGCGGTTCCTTTACAATGTGTATGATTCCACTGAATACATTTTTTGAACAGATCTGTTCTTGAACCAAAACCAGAATCTTGAACCAAAACCATATATAATACTGGACATTGCATGACCTGTAGACATTGTTAAAAGTAATAGCATGGGCACCCTTCAGAACTAAAGAGACTAAACTCTGTACCAAAACAGAGCAAGACAACATGTTGACCTGTAGACATACAATTTAGTTTGATCTGTATATGAAAATATGTTATTTCAGGGCAACATTCACTAACAAACAACATTGGGTTATACACAACACATATACACTCACTGAGCACTTTATAAGGAACACCTGTACACCTGCTTACTCATGAAAATATCTAATCAGGTAATCATGCAGCACAAGCACAATGCATAAAACCAAGCAGATATGGGTCATGAGGTCAGCAGCTTCAGTTAATGTTCACATCAAAACCAGAATGAAGAAAAAATGTGGTCTCGGTGATTTTGACCATGGCATAATTGCTGGTGCCAGATGGGCTGGTTTGATTATTTAAGTTCATGATCTCCTGGGATTTGCACACACAAGTCTCTAGAGTTTACTCAGAAATGTGTGAAAAAAACATTTGGTGAGTGGCAGTGACGCGGATGAAAATGTCTTGTTGATGAGAGAGGTCAGAGAAGAATGTCCAGACTGGTTCTAGCTGACAGAAAGGCTACAGTAACTCAGATAACCACTCTTACCAACTGCGGCGAACAGAAAAGCATATCAGAATGCAAATGCTGAACCTTGAGGTGGATGGGTTACAACAGTAGAAGACCACATCGGGTTCCACTCCCATCAGGCAAGAGCAGAAAGCTGAGGCTGCAGTGGGCACCAAAACTGGAGGAAGAAGACTGGAAAATCATAAACTGGTCTGTGGAACCTTCATTACCACTGAATCACACAGACAGAACAGTCAGAATTTGGGGTCAACAGCATGAATGTATTTGGACTCGATCTGCCTTGTGTCTACAGTCCAGGCTGGTGGTGTAATGGTGTGGGAAATGTTTTCTTGGCATGTTCTGGGCCCTTAATGCCATCCAATCATCACATTGATGTCACAGCTTGAGTATCGTTGCTGAGCATGTGTCCTGCTTTATCATCACAGTTGACCCATCTTCTAATGGCTACTTCCTGGATTGTAGAATCTGATCCGTAATAGAATGGGAGATTTGCAACATGAATGTCAACATGGGCCAAACTCTCCAACATCTTGTGGAATACATGACACAAAGAACTGAGAGTGTTTTGAGAACAAAGGGAGGTCCTACACAGTACAAGCATAGTGTGTATAATGAAGTTCTCAGTCAGTGTATCTGTGCCATACAGCCTGTCCTAGGTAACTCAACTGCAGACACTGTTCAGAAGAGAATTAATTGTTATCTACACACGCATCACAAGGGAAATGCCCGAATCACTGATTTTTGGACTGAAAAGTCAGGAAAAAAAATTCAAGGAAAAATCTTACCTGATGAGCCAACATACTGCTCTTTTATAAAAGTGTTGATTGTAAGTGTTTTGCAGAAGTGATTTATGGTTCTGGAGTAGGAGCTAAATTTGATCATCACATCTGTAATGCCAGTCACAGTGTGCGTTTTTTAAGAACTGTAACAAAAGCATGCAGGACAGAGTCACAAACTAATGAAACAGGCTTGTGCTAAAAACCTTGCCTCTGTCAGGTTCTTTGGAGGTTATCAGGGAGCCAGGTGTCCCCTTGGTTATCAGGGAACCTGAAATTCCCTTGGTTAGCAGGAAGCTGGATGAGGATGGATGAGGAACATCCCTCTCACACTTCAGTCAGTGCTGAGCTCCTCCTACAGAACAGAAGGGGCTGCTTTAAACCCTGTCCTACCTAACCTACCTAAGGACAGCAAACAGTACTTTGCTTGTATCTAACTAAAGGCGTCAGCCTGAACAGATTAAATGCTCTCTCCTCTGTCATGAAAGTTATAAAGAAGTTAATGAAGTTAATCCATATTATCCAAGGTTTGCTAAGCAAAATATTCAAATTCTGTGCAAGAGAAAATTATTCCAAATCTCTACTTTCTATGCTGACAGTTAACAGATGATACACTGCACATCCATGTGCAGGCCTAAAAGGTTTAAATCTATTCAAGCCTGAGACTAGCATAGCCCAGCAGAAGTGTAGTAATAAAGCATGGTAAATCAACCATGACCCCCCACCTACAGTCTAAATCATTAACCCCTGATTCCTAGTCTGTTACCTCCTTTTGATTAGTGGTGCATTACCAGACTAAATCAGGTGTTAAGGAGATTAATGAACATCTTAGCATCATGGCAATAAATGTGAGAAAGGAGTCTGCCAGAGAAGTCATCAGCCACTCCTGAATTTAGTCTCCATGGTGACCTGCCACTTGGTCACATAAACAAATTACACAGAAGGGCCCTATAACACAATGACCTCATCTTTTCAGACAGTGCAGATCAGCTGTGACCACTGGACTAATCAATTATCCTAAAGGTCTGATATTCTTATCCAGGGTAACTACAGGTGATGAAGCCTAATACGTTCTTTTCAATTGCATCCCATTTTGAAGGCATCCCTTGGGGACTGTCTCAACAAATTCCACGGGAAATCATTTAAAAGGATTTTAAAAGGACTGAAAGTATCGTCTGAAATTCAGAACCAATATTTAGGCGTTAAAGCAAATGCTATACGTGGTCAAAGAAATGGACACAGCAGACTAGCATTAAATAATAGATGGAGAATCAGTCATGTGGCTCATACAATGCCAGTAGAATATTTGTGCAAACGCTAGCAGTTCAAAGAATGGAGTTACTGCAGGATTTATATATTCAGGGGTTAAGAAAAGCTTGACCCCCACCCCTGTCACAACATGCTTATATACAGCAGGCAGCAGAACACTGACGCATGTAAAAAACGACACCACAATCCCTTCCGTCCTTGCTCCGTCAGAGCAGACTCAGCTCTCTGTCGTCCAGGTCCCCTCAGCCTGTCTCCAGGCTTGCCGGGAAGCTACGAGCCTGGTCCCTGATCGGATTACTGCCAGCACTCGTCCTTCTCTGCTGAAATATCCCATTTCCAGGGGGGGGACAGGGTCTGGAAGAATGACGCGTTCACAAATGCGATCGTGCTGATGTTTTAAAGCAGAAAGGGCTATTTAGTGAGGAGGTAGATCCCTTACGATGCAGTGTGATACATATATACATAATTTAAGCAAACTCTTCTGTCAAATCAACACACATGCATGCAAATGCATACAGATATACAATACAAAACACACACATACATATAATAATATTTTTATATTTGTATTGGTTATTGGAATTACAATTATGGCAGCTTGGTGACTCAATAGGTAGCCTCACACCTCCAGGGCTGTGGATTTGAATCTGACCCAACGTATTTTCTGCTGGTGTTTGCATGTTCTTCTAAACATGTGTTGGTACTCCGGTTTCCTCCTGCAGTTCAAAAACACATGGGTTATGTGGACCAGGAATTCAAAATTACCCTTTGTGTGTGTGTGTGTGTGTGTGTGTGTGTGTGTGTGTGTGTGTATATGTCTTTGTGTGTCTTGTGATGAGTTTGCATCCAGTCTAGGGAGCACCTTGCCCTGTGCCCCAGGCTGCCAGTGTCTCTGCACAGGATAATCAGCTGTAACATAGATAAGTTTAAATGAATAATTACAGCAGTCCAGCTGTAGATCTGTGGGGAGGAGGCCAGAGGGGTCCTTGAGTAAAATTGGTTTTTCACCAGTGCTGAAAAAGGACACCTGAGTCAGCCCTCCCCAGGTACCCAGCCCACACACAGTCACTCTTCACATACTTGTCCTTTATGTTGCTATCACCAGCATCCATCGTTGCCTCTGACTCAAACCCAGGCAGCACAACCCCCACCGAGGTCAGCACTTTTTGTCTCATTCCTTTACCCCCTTACTCTCCACCTACCTGGAAGACACAGCAGATCAGGTGATGAAAGAGGGGGAAAAAACATCTGATTTCATTTGGACAAGAATGTTGAAGGTTTGCTCTGAGATGCTATGAGGACTTTATGAATGTATGTCCTCTCTTAGCTTGAGCTTGAAAGGACTCCCAAACCGGAAAAAACATCTTTCTGAGTTCCAGACCTCAAGAAGGGGCAGTCAACAGGCTGTAGAATAGCTGGTCTGCTCAAGTTAAACCCCTGACCAGTCCTTGACTAGATCCCTTTGCAGTTTGCTTCCCGGTGGACAGTAGATGATGTTATTACCAGCTTGATGAATACATCTTAATCCAATTTACACAAAACAGACAGCAATGTTAAAAACACATTATTTTATTTCTCCAGTGCATTTCAAACTGTACATCTGGTCATTCCAATAGAAAACCTGCATTCAGTGCAGGTAAATTCATGCGTTATGTCTTGGACTCCCTGGACTCTCTGATTGACAGAGCACAGTTTGTGAGGCTGCTGTGATGTGCCAGTTACAGATATCAGCAATTCAGAGGCACCACAGGGGCCAGCATTGCTGTATAGCCCATACTCGTCTGACTTTAAGTGTAGTACTAAATGTCATGTAAAGAATTTATCTTATGATACAGCAATAGCTGGGGTTATCAAGGAGGAAAAGGAAAGTCTGGTGAAGAGATTTGTTGAATGGTGCCAAAGGATCCATCCATAGAAAAGAAAGTTAGCATACTTAAGGAGGTCTAAAGGTCTCATGTCTTCTAAACTACTGAAGGAAAAAATGTGGAGGTTACGAGAACCTTACATAAGCATACACCTGAACAACAGGCTGGAGTGGTGTAATAATATGGAGGCCATATACACAAAGGGTATATACTAGTTCCCTGCTTTAGATGTTATGTCAGCAGAATCAACAAGCCAATAAGGAAGGGTTAATACTGACTTCAGCTTCACCTGTGTAATGTTAAAAAGTGTTATGAAAGAGTAGTACTGTAATCAATTTTCAGGCCATAATGAACAATTCTACCCACACTGTACATTAGCTAAAAAGTAAAAAAGACCTCTAAAACATAAACAGTTGCCTTCCTATCTCTGCGGAGGATATTATTTATGCCCCCCCCAACAAATTTGTAAAATTGGCAGATAATATCGAGCCCTTAATAAATAATTTTTTCCTATACATATATCTGATAACGTTTAATTTATACAATTGACACAGTGAGATAAACAACTAATAACAACATTTACCAACGATAACAATATATGGTAATAAAAACTTATATGAGCACTGTGATACCGTGACAATCTATCTGATAACCAAGACTATGTGAATAATGGGCGAGTTGTGTATACACCATGGATACATTGGACAAAGGGACAATTTGTTTGGAACTTATAAAGTAAGTTAATTTCTGAAATTTTCCATTTAATACTGTTTCAAACCTCAGATAATTGCAGTTGCCCTTGGAGGAGGCATGGTGGAGTGGTGGTTCGCACTGTTGCCCTCTACCTCCAGGCCTTGGGTTTGGTTCCCACTCTGGGTCTGTCTGTCTGTGTGTGTGGAGTTTGCATGTTCTCCCTGTGCTTGGTGGGTTTCCTCTGGTTTCCTTCTAAAGATATGCAGGTTAGGTTGATTGGTGTCTCCAAATTGCCTGTAGTGTTGGTGCCCTGCCCTATGGGTTCCAGGTTTCCCACAACCCTTAACTGACTGAACACAAACCTGTGAATAACAGAAACATAGTGTACAATTGGTCCCTCTACCACCACTGTAGTCATGACCTATTCCTCTAAACTGCTAACATAACTCAAGACACTTTTTAATTATTTGCTATATCTTTCCATAATACTGCAACATTCTTGTTTCTTTCATGAATATTGAAGCATCACCATTAATCCATACATGGTCTTCATTTTTGGAAGAACCTACATACAATCTGCTCTGAACGTTTGCTGGAAAATGGGATGCCGTGACCATGAAGTCTGATTTCTTCCCATTTGCCCAGGAGGTTTTGGACAGCCAGTTCAACTTTGACCTTCAGAGGTTTCCTGTCTCCACACTGGAGTTTTTATTTCTTCTACTTGGTTGTCTCCTGGCTTTAACTTTACCTACAAATTGTTTTGGGCACCAACTCCCATGAAGTGCCTTGAGGCAACTCTGTTGCAAAAGCCACCATATAAAAATAAGTTTAACTGAACTGAATTCTCTGGCTGGCCCCTGCCTTGCCACCATCTCCTACACATAAATATTTATATATTTTTTGTATATGTATCTTAAAATGTGTTAGCTAAGGAAAGATCTTCAGTATTGGACCAAAAACCTTTTTTTACAAAACCTTTTCTTAACAGTTTCTGGACTTCTTGCAGATATTACTTTAATATTAGAAAATGTAATATTTCAGTGTGAACAAAGAAAAAAAAAAGCTAAATATTTGTGCTTGAAAGCACCTTGGTGGCATGATCCTAAAGCAGGATTGCTGTCAAAGCAGGCTTGCTAATTCTGTGTGATTATCGTCCCTCTCTGCCTGCAGGGAGGCCACGCCTCCAGGCGAATTTACATCGACAAACAAACACTTCTTGGGCAGTTTCCATGGAAGAGGTCATGACCAGCCTCATCTTCTTAAACCTGTTATCCAATCACACTTAGCCTAAATAGAGAGTGCCTGGGCTTTGTACAATGGCTCTAGGCCTCCTCTTAAAGCTACATCTGAAGCAACTTCAAGTCCAACATGGAGTGGTTTTCCTACTACAGTTTAGGCATCAATAGGGTATTTGAGAGACTGCTATAGGAGACTGCTGATTTTAGTCTATGTAAGTGCTTATTCTATAAATCTTCCGTTGCATCCCAGGATTTAACTATATTAGTCTACCCAAGTGTAGCTCTAACAGGGCGAACAAATTGGATTGAATATCTGAATCCAAGAGCTGTTAATTCAATTTCAGTTTCAATTTAAGTATCTGAACTGAAAATGAAAAGGAACTAAATATCCTTGCTGGTGATTTTATATAAATGAGCCACTGTGTCTGCTCTGCCTCTTTATGAATCTAAAGATATTTTACTTTTAGTGTACATCTATTTCTTCCAAACTACAATTTAAAGCCAACATGCTGTAGCTTAGATCGGCAATAACAAACATTAATTAATAACCTTTCTCAGTAGAGGATGCTTCATTTTCAAACCAGGAAGCCATTCAATGGTCTAAACTGTTATGTTATCACACCTCTATTTCATAGTACAGTGATCTTCTACAAGTCAGCTAAACATGAATGCCTGTGCTAAATTAAAGAGGAACTGAGTAAACATTGTGATAAATCCTGCAGTGTTGTGGGTTCCACAGAGTGCTGTCCTTATTTATAGTGTACCCTGATTGAACACACAGAAAAATCAAGAGACTTCAGACTTCACTTCAGACTTCAATTTGTTTTTCAGCACTAGTTTGCATTCTGTTTTGAGTTAATCTCCATTCTCATTTTTCCAGTGATGATATGTTCCCTTAATAAAGCCCTGCTCATGGCATCCCTGTATCCCAGTGCTGTAAGTGACCTGAATCGCAAGCCTCCCACAGCGGTCTTCTCCTTCTCAAGTCACACCACGTGCAATACCTTGGCATCCCAAACCAGAATATGCATCACTTTAAAATATTCAAAAGGAGTATTTGCAAAGAGGAATATTCTAAGTAAATTGCTGCAAGCACCAGGCTGAAGGTTTTGTGCTAAGGAAGGAGTGCGAGCTTCAAAATGCTTTGGCTCACAGGCTTCAAGGAGACATTACTCTGCCAGGCCAACCATCTGACATCCAGCTGGGGACATTCCTGCATTTTTCAAGCTAATTTAACGTTTATGGAATATTTACACAGGCATTCTGTTCTGTTGTTTTCTTTAAGTTGTGACGGGGAGTGACATTTGGTGCCAGGGACTTTGACCACCACCTTTTCTTTGTCATTGCACAGTGCTGCACAAAACAGCCTAGGTGGACTCTCTAAATGCAGGTATACAAATAAACAAATAAATAAATAAATGCATTGTAAGAAGAAAATTTAAGCTGCAATACAGGGCAGAACATCTTTGTAGCGCGTGCATTTTCTACACATCCCTGTGTGATACAGAGAAGCCCTTTCCTCATGTCAGCAAAAAACCCAACGCCCTATTTGTGTGAATGGACAAAGCATACATCTTGGCACTGTGCGGGGATTAGCATAGATGACACAACTGACAGGCAGTTTGTCTCCATCAACGCCGCTGAGGCTAAGAACCGACTTGGAGAATAAAAGCGTGGGGGGAAGAACTTGAGGCAATTTGTCAGCATCCATCTTTAGCATGTATGTGCCAAGAGCTGAAGGCAGAGTACCCTGTACACTCATCTCCCAGCAGAACGGCAACCCCAGAGCTGTTCTCCCTCATAATGTAAAAACATTTACATGATATCATAAACCTTGGTTCTCTAGTACAGGTGATCAACACTCTTTTAAATATTTTCCTTTAAATCCAAAGAGGACAGCTGTTCAACAGCTTAACAGGAAACACTACAGACAACATGTATCAAACCCTCATTAAGAACTTGTGTTATGCCAATCATGGTGCACCTGTTACAAAAAAGTGAGCCATCACCATATTACATGGTGAAAGCTCAGTCCAGTCATGTCAGATGGGCTGAAAGTGTCTGATCACACTGCTTTCCTTTCAGCTAGAGAATGCAAGCTTTTCTTTCCATAGAATGATGCATCTGACTAAAAGTACGACACATTTTTCCACACTGTGATTTTCAGCTTGTCAGGTTCTTGCGGATGACATTAGGTGTGTTTTGACATGGAGTGCAATTACTTTATCACTGCGTGTTGCATTCAGCTCAGTAAGGCTAAGGCTAAGATAGCAGTCTCAGCACCAGCGGATCTGTTACTCGGGCAGACTGCTAATTTTTAAAAACCATTATGTGGCTAACCACTAGAAAGTCGGCCGATGTACCCTCAACATATAAAAACATTACCTCATTTTAGCAGTTTTACTGATATTACTTAAAATTCTCTTACAGGGAAGCCTTGTGTTTCTGGAGCAATGTCTTGTGTTAGGTCTACGGAAAGATCTGCTTAAGGTCCCAAAGCAGTCTTAAAAGAGTAAAAGGATCATCTGAGAGGGTGCTTGTTGGAATCTGAGAAAGGGAGATTAAAGTGGATTATGATGAATAATTCCTTATGCTCAATGTATCTTCAGTAGCAAGTGTGCTCCTTGGGTTTCAAGCAAGTAGCTGCTGCCCAGTAGGCATCAGAAAGGTATTTACATGTCTTACGGGCAGTGGACAAAACAACAAAAATGACTATCAGTTTAGTAATATTAAGAATAACTTTTTTGACACATGCAATGAAAATCATGAACTGTAGCTATTGGGATATCACACCATTCTTCAAGAAAAAAAACTCCAGTTCTTTAAACAGATGAAAAAGGTGGGAACGTATGTCAACACTAGATCTGCTCATAAGGCTTAATGATGTTTAGATCTGATGGCTGAAGAGGCCAGACATGAGTAGTGTTCGTGAAACACTCATGCACTCTTGAATTTGTTCAGAAGTGTTTTGCCATAACGTATGAGTTCCTGTGGTCAGAAACTCAATGAGAGAACAGGGTTGCGTTAGACAGGATTGAAGGCAATTCTGCTGACAATTTAACTTTTATTCTTTCGCTCAGGGGTCCAGGTTTTGTGCTCTTTAAACCAAATCATGTGTTTGTGTGTTGGATACAAACAGCTTCAGAACGTCAGCCCTGCTCTACATTGGAGCTTTTTGAATGTTACAGAATAGAGTTTTACTGAGAATGGGCCACAAAGGTGCTGATTCTGTACTTTCGTGGCATTTAGCAGTTATCTAATTGTGTCCATCTGTCAATATCCTGTATTCTATCTGCATCTTCAGTTTAAATGCATACATCCTTATTATTTTGGAGACTGATCCCTTTGACACATTGAGCTATTGATCTGCTACCAAAGCATAAGCAATTCAGACAAGTAAGTGACACCTTTAGGTCACTGTTAGTTGCCACGTTGATTTTATAACACACAAGTCAAAATGGTAATTATCCAATTATCCAGATGTGATGCCCAATCTTAAAACTGAGCGATAACTTAAACATGTAAAATGTAATATAAAATAAGTTTGTAATACAATCTGTTAGAGTTGTACTTTATATTTACAAAAACAGGCTGGTATGTGAAACAGCATGTACACCAAAATGATATTATTAAAATTTTAGTTTCTCATTGTGAAATAATGTAGCATTTCACCCCATAATAACTGTAACATTAAATTATCCACAATCCATCTGAGTTATTAATTTAGCATGAAGCCTTACAGAGAATACCGTGTAGTTAAGAAAGCAAATCACATCACCTCGCAACATTCCTCTGCCACCGGGGATATCTTGGTGTTTCCTAGTCAGCACTAATTTAAATCAGTCAATATCTTAGCAGATTTTCAGGATATCACAAAGAATTAAGTGGTGCTATTTCAATTAATTGCTGCTGGGAACGATCGCATCTTTATAGTGAAAAGTGGCAGCTTGCTGCATAGCATTCAAAATATCTGCAAGTTACGAGTTTACAGTTTAAGACTTTAAAACAAAGTTTTTGTTATTTTAAAAAAGTAATTAGTGCAGTAGCTGTATCTATATTGCCACGCAATGAAGAATTCCCAGAATGCCATGCATTCACAGAAAGTGGTGTGCTTCCAGGGTAAGTGTGCTGTTGGAGAGGTAGCCACTGCCTCCAGTCAAGAAGGGGTAGATCAATCTGACAGTTCACACATAAGTACCCTGATAACATTTGTATATCTTGCCCACTGGCTGATTACACTGGCAGCCCTACCATGCCTGTTCTCAGCCAAACAAAAGGTATTTATGGCTTTTGCCCGATAAAGGCCAGCTTAAGGTTGAGGTCCAGGGGAGGGGGGCTGGGAGAGCTGTCACAGATGCTGCCATGTACCTGAGTTATTGCTACCAGGGTACTTGGCCCAGGATTTATTTGCAATTGCTGTGGATCCTTGAGAGCGTCCCCTGATGAGAATGTTTAATCAATAGGCTAATAGGGAGACCGCTGGCTCACAGGGGGGGATTTATGGCTGAACCATAACTCTGTTCTGTACAGTTGTGGCTCCTGGTCCCTGTCTAGTACCGGACTGGTCCTTGACTGGTCATTGACTGATCACTGATTGGCCACTGACTGGTAACTGACTGATCCTTGACTGGTTTCTATCTAGTCCCTGACTGTTCTCTGACTGGTCACTGACTGTTCCCTAACTGGTTATTAACTGGTTGCTGAATGGTTACTGACTGTTCCCTGACTGGTCACTGACTTGTTGCTGACTGTTCACTGACTGATCTCTGTCCATCAGCTCATGGGCCAGATGAGACATTCTTGCACTTGTGGGTTCTGACTGACATGTTTATCCAGGCCTTCTGACTGGACCCTAGGAGGTCTTATCAGCAAAATCACGCTCTGTCATCTCTCTAACATCTTCTATAGGAAAGGAAATTAATGACTGCTTCTCAGTTAAATAAAAAAAAGTTTTCCACAAAATGCATTGAAATTCTATGGAAAACATTAACAGCTACATTTCCGCTGAAAAGCACTCATTAGTTTTAGCTCTGATAGATGTTAAAAAGATGACAGAGTGCGGTAAACAAGCATGTTGCTAATTTCAAACATTAATTTCACTGTATTGTTTGTGCTTGTTTTAAATAGAAGTTAGTGCTTCACGTGAGTCTGAAAATATTTTATTATACTGTACAGAGATCCCTAAACAAAACAAACATTTCTACTCTTACAGAGATGCATCAGCATTATCATGATGTGTTTATTTGCTTACAAACCTAATGAAAAAAGAAGCCAAAGCTGTTTCCCCAGGTTCAAGTTTCAGGGATGTGGACTGTGTCTAAGGTAACACAGGGCTCATGTTAAACACGCATGGGACACCAGGTCACTGCAGAGCAAACATAGAAGAAGTGTAACGTTTCTGCGTTCAGGGTTTAGTGCCTCAACACAGACAACAGTCTCACACAACTGTACAAAACAAGACAGCCTCCTGTGGAAACAAATACAGATCCTTTTAAAACAGCAGCACCTTGATATCAAGGCATCTCACTCGCCTTTCTAAAGCATTTAGTGTGTGTTCTGTACACATGCTGGGCATGTCTGTGATGCATCCTCATCAAAGGCTCAGACAGCTACACTCCTTGCCTAATAGAGGTGAATGTGAGGCAACACGTTTTTTTCTCTCTCTCCTCCACGTCAGAGAAGATTGATTAAACCACCCAATTTCTCACGGGAGAAGGATGCCCGAGTCTGGCAACTAAATCAGCCCTCTGTAAAAAGATTCACACAGAGGCACTGCAATCCATCACAGGAAATCGCTATCCATGGCGAGCGTCCCTGCTCAGCCAGCCCGCCCGCTTGTGACGGGATACGTCAGGCGTGTCCGACAACTTCATCTGCCCATTTGAGACTTTCAGCAGAGCGTTTTTCACTAGCACCCAACCTAATTTCTGACCCCCGCCCCTTCTCAAAGTGGTTCAGAGCCAGCAATGGCAAGTGACATCTGTCACGAATGGTGTGGGATGATGAACCCGAGCCCAAGGTTAGGGGCCCCACCTTGCAGGAAGTGCACAGAGACACTAAGTTCCCCCATAACACAACCTGCTAACAGACCAGCCGTTCTGTTCACCAGTTTTTTTCTCACCTGCTTCCTCTGTTTCTCTTTATTCATTGTACACATGGTCATATACGGAGCCATCCCCATATGCTTCAGTTCACAAGTTATATTTTTAACCAGCGAAGGTCACAAAAGCAGGATACTGTGTCCTTATTTACAGTAGGTGCCATGTGTGACTATACATGCCTGTTCCGCTGCAGCTCCGTTGGTGTTGCTCTGATCCCCTTTTCTATTTACCCCCCTGCACCAACATCCCCACCTTGCATCACCTTGCAGATTTCTTCCACGGGGGCTGACATGTTTTTCTCAGGGGTGTGGTGGAGGACATTCATGTCACACTGGGGCAGGAAATTAATTTTTTTCCCTGCGAGCAGAGGAAAAAGATGAGACAGTGAGGAATGAAACAGTGTAAAGACCCTCCAAGTGCATTACTACTGCTCCATCCATCCATCCATCCATCCATTATCTTAACCGCTTATTTCTGGTGAGGGTCGCGGGGAAACCTGGAGCCCATCCCAGAGCACATAGGGCGCAGGGCAGGGGACACCCAGGGCGGGGCGCCAACCCACCACAGACTACCGCTCATCGTTGTTTATTTATTTATTTATTTTTGTAGCACATACACTGTTCACACCAAACGTGCTCCCCAGATACCCAACCAAAACTGTCCATATAAACCAAGGGCACCTACCTTTCTGACTGGCCATAACACCATCATACATCAGTATAGAACACAGCAGCATGCTGTAGTGGTAAATTCAATTTAAAAATACAAACTAATACTTAAAAATTTATTTTTTAAATATAACTATATATATATATATACACACACACACACACACACACACACACACACACACACACACAGCGGGTATAGAAAAGAGTGAATCACCCCCTTTAAAAAAAATATCACATTTTGTTGCTGTGCCGCCTTGTTTGAAGACAGACACGGTTTTTGTTTATCCAGCTGTATTTACTCAGTGCAACTTAATAATAATAATATAATATAATATAATAATATCCAACTGAAAGATATAACACCAACAAGAAAATAATTCAAAAACAGAATCATTGAGTTGGAAACCCTCATCCCCTCCTAAAAATTACTTGTAAACTAAGGTGTAGCTACTCATCTTCTCAATGGCATACAAAGCCATTTGACTTTCAACTGTGGTCATCTTGATTAGCTCAGCATGAGAACAACTTTCCTGGAGCATTTCAGGCCCTGGTAGTGCAACTGAAGCAAACAATCAACTATGGCTGGCAGGGCACTATCAACAGATCTCTGGGATAAAGTTGTGACAGGCACAAATCAGGAAATGGATACAAAACATTTCAAAGGCTTTATCAATGCCTAGAAGCACAGTGAGGTCTATTATTAAGAAGTGGAAGGTATTTGGTACAACACAGACCTTCCATGGATCAGGATGTTACTCCAAACTGGATGAAAAAGCCTGGAGGAAACTGGTCAGAGAGGCTACCAAAAGGCCTACAGCAACTCTGAAGCTGTTGCAGGAATTTATGACAAAGAGTGGTCATTGTGTCCATGCCACAACAGTATCACAAATGTGGCTTGTATGTGAAGGTTGCAGGAAAAAAGCCATTCCTCAAGGAAGGCCACATGAAGTCACGACCGAGATTTGCCAAAACACACCTTGAAGAATCTGAGGCCACATGGAAAAAGGTGTTATGGTCAGATGAGACTAAAATGGAATTATTTGGCCTCAACAAAAAAACAATATGTCTGGCAGAAATTCAATATAGCCCACCATCCAAATAACACTATTCCCTCAGTAAATGGAGGTGGTGATATCCAGTTATGGGGGTGTTTCTCTGCAGCAGGGACTGGAGCACTTGTCAGGATAGAAGGGATGGGGCAAAATACTGTCAAATTCTTGAGGAAAATCTGCTGCCCTCTGCCAGAAAGTTGTCAATGGGAAGAAAGTTTACCTTCCAACGTGACAATGACCCAAAGCATACAGAAAAAATGACCACACAGTGGTTGAAAGAGAATATGGTGAATTTCCTTACATGGCCTAATCAGAGCCCAGACTTAAACCCCATTGAAAATCTGTGGAATGACTTGAAGACTGCCGTCCACAAACGGTCACCATCAAATTTAACTGAACTTGAGCAGTTCTGCAAAGACGAGTGGGCAAATATTCCAAAGTGTAGATATGCAAAGTTAGTAGCGAAATATCCCAACAGCCTAAAGGCTGTAATTAGAGCAAGAGGTAATTCAACAAAATACTGACACAAAGGGGTGATCCTTTTCCAACTCAGTGACTGTTTTTTAATTAATTTTTTTCTGACACGTTGGTGTTATATCTTTCTTTTGTATGTTATAAGTTGCACTGAGTAAAAAGTACAACTGGATAAACAAAAACCGTGTCTGTCTTCAAATCAGGTGGCAAAGCAACAAAATGTGATTTTTTTTTACATGGGTGTGATTCTTTTCTATATCCCCTCTATTTAAATATATATAATTATTAAAATTTAAAAAAGTTTTAAAAATACAAAAAAATTTTTTTCCTACTATTTACATTTTAAATGCTCTTCTCCACTTCGTTTCTGAAAAGCTGCAGAATGACACAGGAAAATATAGAGCTTCCCTGCTGCCACACCAAAGCCGTTTGCTAATGCACCATGTCTGTGTACCGACCCTCAAAGCACGGCTCATGTATATGGATGATGCTGGTCTCCATGAGGCTCTGCAGACTGCTTCAGATAATATCTTTGAAATTAAACAATTACATAATTTAAGATTCTGCAGAGATACGCACGCCCTGAAATGCTCCTAAAAGACCATCCTCGGTGGGACTTTTGTACTCGCTTGCTTAATTGACATCACTCAGAAAGATGTGTCTATCTCGTGTTTTAATACTCTCACACATACAACACATTACACACATGGATACTTTGAGTTTTTCTTTTACGCTGAAACCAATTCAACTCGTTCTACAGAGGACAGAATGGTTTCATAAACAAAAGTTAAGCCATAAACATTTATAGGCATATGTGTGTATAATAAAAGGCTGCTGTAAAATTTATATCTGGAAAGATGTATTTAGTTTTATTGGATGTGTTAAAGCAACACAAATGAATGCTGGGCATTAGTGTTGACAAAAAATTGTGTGGCCCCACCCTTGGTTGTTAGCAGAAGGTATATGTGTTCTTGTGCAGGAACGTGCAGAAGCTGGTGTGCTTCAGACAGAGGCGTTTCAAGGCTGGCTGAGGACTGCTGATGTCCTCATTTAAAGCCTGGCACGTTCACACGGACTGACAGATTCTCTCCTCATCATTCTGCTGACGCACAAGGGTTTGGGGAATGGCACCAACAGGACTTCTCTGTGTGACAGCACGTAGCTGCCGTGACGTCCCAGGGCCACAAAAGGACACCATTAAAAAAGGTACCGATGCCAAAAGAGTAGCTATCAATGCCCAGGAACTGGTGGGGTTATAGGGGCAGGCAAGACACTGTAGGCTCTCAGCAGAACAAAGGAGGAGCTGGTGTGTAGAGATGTGGGGGTGGTGTGTAGAGATGTGGGGGTGGTGTATAGAGATGTGGAGGTGTGTGTGGAGATGTGGAGGTGTGTGTGGAAATGTGGGGGTGGTGTGTGGAGATGTTGGGGTGGTGTGTTGAGATGTGGGGGTGCTGTGTAGAGATGAGGGGGTGGTGCGTAGAGATGAGGAGGTGGTGTGTAGAGGTGTGAGGGTGGTGTGTAGAGATGTGGGGGTGGTGTATAGAGATGAGGGGGTGGTGCGTAGAGATGTGGAGGTGGTGTGTAGAGGTGTGAGGGTGGTGTGTAGAGATGTGGGGGTGGTGTATAGAGACGTGGGGTGTGTGTAGAGATGAGGGGGTAGTGTGTAGTGATGTGGGGTGTGTGTAGAGATGAGGGGGTGTGGTGTACAGTGTGGGGGTGAGTGAAGAGATGAGCAGGTGGTGTGTAGAGAGGTGG
>JABJVR010000034.1:4569650-4591580 GCA_025773905.1 Chitala chitala | reverse complement strand
GACCTTTGGAGAAACCCAGCTTCTGCGTGACGGTGCGGGCGATCTTGGAGGTGGTGGCGTCGCTGTACAGGTAGACCTCCTCCACACTGTGCCAGTCAACGTGGGAACGGCTCAGTTTCAGGCTGTGGACGGCTGTACGGATGGGAGGGCAGCAAGACACAGGACAACAAATTAGGCACGAAGACGACCATGTGGGCACAAGTCAGTGGAAACAAAGACAGGGCAAAGTCTCCTACTCACTCCACCATTATTGTTGCCAAAACGTGTTGGCCCAAACACAGCTTTAATACGCCCTCGTCAATCCATTACGATACTCATCAAACCACAAACCAGAGCAGAACAGGGAGCACGATATCTGAAAGGTGAAATTACACCAGGCACAACCTAGATGTTGCTAGCCTTCAGAGCACAAAAACAATAATTGACAGGCCTGTTAAAGAAATACAGAACTCCCTAGTGCCCATATTTAAGCAGCCTGGTAGCTCAATGGGTAGAACATCAGGCTAGAATGTGGAAGTCTCCCAGTTTGTATCCCAGCACAGCCAGGTGTGTCCTTGAGCAAGACACTCAATGCTAGCTCCCTGGGCACCACATGTGGCTGGCAGCCCACTGCTCCCCTCAGGGTATGGGTTAAATGCAGAAACGTAATTTCCCTCTGGGATTAATTAAGTACAATAAATAAATAGAATTACATCAGTCTATTGCATGTACATGAATTTCTTTCACGCATGTAGCTAACATTAGGTCCCATTTCCAAGCAAGTGCAAAGTGTGTTGAGAGCTCCATTTTTACATCAAAGCATTCAAACCAAGACATGGAAGCAGGTGACCTACTGGTGGCCTGTCAGGAGAGACGTGTTGAATAATGCTTACATTTAGAGTTGTGCTAATTCTGTCTCATACCGCTTTAAACACCTATATTTTTAAACAGATATAAAAGTGAACAAAACTCGGACACGTTTCTATAACACTGTATTTTAATCACGTTTGTAAATGCACTTCACACAAACTCTGCAGATTCTATAAATTTATTGTATACAAGAATTATATCAGCTGTCATTGTATATTTTGCATGTACTTTGCTGTGTGCGCATGTGTATGTACACACAGACACGCACAATGTATAGGATTACAAAAGCTGTTCTACAGAACAAAGAAATCATTAGGTCACTGGACGAGACTTGCTCAGTCCACAAAACAGGGAGAAAGCTTCTAATGTATCCTCCGTTTAATCATCTGTCAATCATCACATGCCCTCAGAAACCACATGAACACACATCATATCATATTGTGCCTTCATGGTCCTGATGCGAGCAGCAGAAAATGTAAACCACTGCGTTCAAGTGAACACAGAGTCAAAAGACGGGAAGTTTATCGTGGCCTGATTGTGGAGTCAGAACTGATTGTGGCCGTCATCATGATGGAGCGATTAGCAGTACATTTACCTTGTAAATAATGCATTCAGAGCACATGAATAGTTCATGGCAGTTGTCAACAGATGCCAGCCAAGTTCAGATGCACTGTTCCTGTTTAACATGGCAAGGGCAGCAGGATGGTTTGTTACAGAGGGAGGCTGGAGTGGAGCACAAGACCGTGAGATCACGCTTCTGGCTGGCATAGAATTACAAACACTGATGTTCACGCGTCAGGTACCGGTGTGGTGCCAGTCACACGGCCCACTGACTCAAAACCCAAACCTCAGGAGTTTCCTCTACTTACTGAGGAGCTCTTTTCTTCCCACAATTATCATTATGGACCACAACATAGTTTTGCTCACTTAAAAAAATAAATAAATAAAATAAGGTTTAAATCTGGCATCTTATCCACTTTTATTCCATCTCATGGGCGTATAACGTCAAAGCAGGGGGTATTAAAGCAAGATTTTCTTACTCGGAGCTCTAAAAAGCAAGTCGCTCAGAAGTGCAGGACTAGTGGAGATGCAGCAAAACAGAGGTCCGACAGCTCGTAACTGACCACTGAAGCCTCTGAAGATGTACTGCCATGTCTACAAAGCCACACGACTCTCAAACACCTTTGGTCATCGTCCAATTCACGCTACACAACCTGCAGTCGGCCCACAGCAGTCACTGAAGTCGTAGGGGTATTCACACAACACGACTGCTCAGCGACGCAGCGAGTCACACCCCACGCTCCCCCCGGGGGAAATTTCAAAAGATTAACATCGACTGCCGAGCGCATACGTGAGGAAACTTGTTTTCAACCTTCCTCCACAGAGCATGCAAGGACATGCAGGTTGTGTGTCTGCTCATCTCCATTCAGTGATAAATAATAAATATAACACACATACACAATTTGATTCGTAAAAATATAAATGACGGGGATGGGATATTTAATCAAATAACATTGTAATGTAGTCCTGAAATTCACAGGACTATATGCCAAAACTAAATTCTTACGGGTTATTTTCACCATGCAAACTAGGACCTAGCCTTCTCACTTTCTTTCTCTGCGCCCTTCCTGTTGGCTTTGTGCCGTGATGTTTGACGAGACGCTTCTGCTGCCTTTTTTCATTGTTGCAGCAGTTACCCAGAGCAGAGTAACTGTCTCGTTCTTTAGAAGTTACAGCAACAAACTCTACTGTCCTGGGGAGAAACCAAAAGGGAAATAACAAACCCAGAGTGGCCAGAAAGGGGTATGTCGAAAGGAGAAGCAGGACATCGGCACCCTGACGTTTGTTTTTCCCAGCGATTCTTCCTCCCCTGCCTGCCCTCCCCCCGCTTTGCTCTGATTGACTGGTGCTCACGGTCAGCGCCACGTAACAGGTCCAAATTTCTAGCATGCTAAAAAATAAAAATGAAAAATTCCTGAGCATTGGCGACCTGTCATTGAGCTCAATAATCACATCACAGGCCAAATCACACTAAACAGTTTGTTGGGATCCGATTGGACGATAGCGCGCCGACAATGGCTTGTGGTTGCTGGCTGGAGTCTGCGGGCAGTAGGTGACCAGGAAATCATGTAGCGTGAACTCAGCCTAAAGCAAAGGGCTACAAGAGCAAGACCCCACTGACAGGGATATAGTCAAAAGGGTTCAATTAGCATAACAAATAGAGCTTAAGTGATCGAGAAGAATGAAAATCTCCATGCACTGCAGCCTGCTAAAACCAAGGGTAAGATCCAGGCACCTAAAAACTGCCTTCATTAGCATCCCCCAACACTGCTATGCCTAAATGAGCCCTTTGTTCACACGCCTCCGGAAAACGAACTCATGACCTGGCCACATCTACAGAGGCCCTTCTTCAGCAGTGCCGTTCCTGGTGGATCAGCAGGGTGAAGAAGTAATGCCAGGCAGTGCAGGGGCTGTGCCCACACACTACTGAGGGCAAGAGGGAGCAGTCAGGCAGCACCTACATCAGGAGGTGAAGGGGGAAGGCAGCACCCACACCAGGAGGTGAAGGGGGAAGGCAGGGGGGAAAGCATACAGCGTGCCCCACAGCTGCAGGGGTTGCAGGGCAGGTGGAGACTAGATCTACTTAGGATAAGTCACAGGTAAAAAGGCCGGCTTACAGTACCTTGGCAGGGCCTCTGCTTGAGACCCACAGGGCTAGCGATGTGCTGGTACCTCCTCCGTTTGAACAGAAAAGGGAGGTAGAAGGGGAGCAGGGAGGAGAAGGCTAACAGAGACCATGAGGAGAGAGTGAACATCACTGTAAAGGCTTCCGCCCGTGGAGTCCAGCACGTGTGCTGTAGGCCATGGGGCAGCCCTTTGGTGCACAGTCACACTCGTTAGCACGACCACCAGCTAGCAGCTAGCAACCTCACCGCAAACAGCGAGAATAACCCCGCTGTGCCCAGAAGACATCATGTACAACGCTTTCATCCCTACGCATCTGCGTTTGTCACACTGCATTTAGAATTGCTGTTGTTTGTGACATGCTGACGTTTAATGGTTTTACTGGACCTCCTTCATAAAATAAAAGTAAAAATAATTCACATTGCTACACAATGGCTACATACAACTGAAGGACTTCATTAGCTTTAACCCTCAAGTTCAATCCTGAAACAATATTACTCATCTGGCAAATCAAAGGCATAATGCATGACTCTTGCAGCGTTTATGAATGATTAATTTTCAACAGGGTTTTGCCTTTCAGTAGCCTTTTACACCAAAGCCCTGCTAAGCAATTAAAAGCACATTTGTCTGAGCAGTAATAAAACGTGCTGACTGAGCAGAGTCTGCCCAGGTGTCCTCAGTCTGAGTCAGACACTTCTGGACAATATTCCTTTATTAATCGATCAATAAAGGAGCTGCCCAGATGTCAAAACTAACATATCAGAGTTCATCTACAGAACATCTACTGAGACGTTACCTTCAGCAGGGACCTTGTTCCCCTTATTCAGTTAGGTGTACACAAACATCTTAAACTACCATTATGAACTGGATGTGGCCTCATACTAAACACAATACTAATTATAAAGGAATAAGGTCATTTGAATGCCAAAAAACAGTAATCACAGCGAAATAAGGTCGCTCTCCTGGTAAGTAAAATTCTAATTACAAAGGAACAAGATCACTAGTGCGCTGAAGGCAACCCTAATTACAAAGGGACGAGGTATCTAAAAGCATGTGTAATTACAGAGGAGCAGAGATTCCCTTATGATGAATATTACTGTAGCTACAGATGAACAAGCTCTTTCAGATTGAATGCTTCCATGTTTCAGGAAGAAAAAAAAAAAAAGACGCATGTCTCAGTGTGTCCTGGGGTTTTGTCCTTCTGTGCATCATTGCTGCACGCACACACCTCATTGCCCTGTTTGAAATGTCCCAAGGTTGGATGTTATTTACAGTAGTGCAACCTAAGGCTCCATTTCTGAAAGCAGGCCAGCCCTGCAGGGTTTATAATAAAGTGGGGGGGTTGGACACGGCCTGCTCCGTGTGTGAGACAGAAGAGGGCCTAAGCACACTCCTCAGATGTCCCTAGTACCCAGAAACACGCTGGCACTGGCACAGACCCACACTAGCGTGTTCCAGCACAGTTTTCAAATTGCCGCCAGTGCCACCACCATTATGACTAACGGTATAATCAGTGATAAACACCTTTCCAAACTGCCTCTATACACAGACACGCAATGCAATTTAACTAGGAAAACTCTGAACCAAGCATATCTTCAGTGTTCATATCTTCCTGTGAAATCCAAAATAACAATACACAGTCACACAAACCTGAGTGTTTAGGGAGCTTCCCATCACACCAGGTACCGAACATTCGGTGCTACAGAACGGTACCAAACTCAGCAGAACTGTTTGTGTTCGTTTTCCACTGTTGTGAAAAACCAGTACCTGGGCCAAATGACATCATCCGTGACATTTAAAATAAAAGCGTATTATGTTCTGACCTTAGTTAAAACTTCACTCAGCAGACAGCGAAAAAAAAAATCAACACCACCCAAACAGTACATACAAAACACAGCGTGCTGCTGAATATAATGGAAGTTATTCTGTAAAACCACAATATACAAAAATTTGATATCTAATTAGAAACATGTCTGTTATAACAAAATGTGCGTCATTAAGATTTATTATACTTTAATTAGTTCAATTCATTAATTGAATACGATTAGAAACACCTGTGGCCTTATCGATTAAGAATGCCTGTAATGTAGAATAAATTATGCCTCTACTTAAAAACCTTTCTTAAGACATGTCTATACTACGCTATATAACCACTCTATTGTGTTAATTTACTTTGTCCAGAAGACAATCTCTTCATTTGTGACTTTGTCCACACATCCATTATTATACAATAGTAATACTTTTCCTTTTGCGCTGTCTACTGTTTTTTGAGATTAGAAGTATGCTTTAAAATAACAGTTGTAATTTTGTGCTTGTGATACACCTTATTTGCATAACTAAGTAACAAATGAGTACCCCATTTGGTCTGGTACTGGTACTGTACTGGAAGGCAGGAGAAAAGGTAGGAACCAAAAGTTTGGTGCCTGGTGTGGGGGGGGGGAGAGAAAAAAAAAAAACACCCTTAGATCCAAAGAAAAGACCGGTACAGGTTATTCTTGAAGTTGCATATGTAAGCAAATATGAGAGTTTGTAAGTCCCAAAGGTCTTGTATAAGCTTTGCATAAGATTACACAGGCAGACTGGAAACATCCTTAGGAAGTCTGCACTCAGGTTCCTACGTGAACGCTGTCTCCCTTTACACTGCTCTAGCTATCGAACCAGAACATTCCACACTGCAATGTTGGCTAAGCAGAACAAAACATGCTTGCAGAGTAGAAATGGGCAGCAATGAGCTGTCTACCTAAATCAGAGTCCCTTGTGGCTTTGAGGGGGAGGGTTCCAGCTATGTGTGACCTCATTTCAGGGGCACAGACCTACCATGTTTCACTTGTTCTTTTCTGTATAATTAAGTACAGGTTGGAGCTTACATACACGGTTTACCTCTCAGCACTGTGCCTCATGGGAACAACAGACAAACGTGTCAAAGGTCACGGAGAAAAGGGAGAACCGGTCAACTCGCATTAAGTGTGAGCCGCATTGCAAAATCTGACTTAATTTTACTATTGTACAGCCAACAGGCTGACCTGATCTGCCCTCCAGCAAGCCCAGAGGGCCACACGAAAGCTGGTGTAACTCTGCCATGCAGAAACACAAACAGCACCACTAAGAAGCATACAGAAATAGGTGACAAGTGCAATGGATGGTAAGCCATCACTTAGAGGTACAAAGCATGGTTATGTCACCAATACAACAGGGCTAATATACCCACTAACATGCCATGTCTTTCAAACATCTGGGTAAAGTTCCTTTGAACTGCACTGTAACGCTTATACACCAAATTTAAACAACAAACCTGCTCTTCTCTTTCTCGCAAAAAAAAAAAATTAGGAACAGGTCTTTTCATTTGAGTCAGATAATATCACACAGCAACAATGTAACAATGTAGAACTTGCCTGCTAATTAAAATGTTTTGATCTGGGAACTGAACTATGCAAGCCTTTTCTACAAAGAACTATGATGTGTGGAGGGGGGTGTGATATTACTCATTACTAGTCAGTCAGCTCTGGAGAGAGCAGGGGGTGGCACCAGGGAAATCAAGGTTCCACATTCTGCATTTCAAAATCTGTTTCATAGGTTTTAATGATTACAATAATATAAAATATTAGTCCAGCAATATTTATTAGACATGTCTTTCACACAAATTAAAGGGTTTAGGAAACTGCTGAATTTTTGTTAGCGTCATTAGCTACAATCTGAGATTGCCTTGGTTCACCTCAGGCTCTACCATGTGACTTTCCCCTCCCAAACTGGAGAATCCCAGAATGCCTCTCACCGTCCTTGCTGTCCACCACCGTGGTGGCAGCATCGGTGTCGAACGTGTCCTGCACCTGCTGGCCACGGAAGCGCGCCAAGTGCTCCAGTTCGATGAGGTCACTGTCTTCCTCCTCCAAGGGGAGCCACGTGCCGTCGGTGAACCACTGCCCCCTCATCACGGGAATGCGGTCCTGCTCTGTGTGGTCACACAGTGACACTGCTAAGGGTTTGACAAAACACACTGGGTGTTTACAAGGAACCACCATGACGCCTCATGCATTTCATCCTTAAATGCTTTGGGCAGCAATCTTCACTGACTGAACATGATGTATCCTACCAGAACATACACAGTTGATTTTGTTACTCCCTTAACAAGTATTCATTTCTAAAAGTAGAGTATACATCATCTGTACCTGTATTCTGCAGCATAATTAAAAGCAATTTTAGAAAACAGAATATTCCTTGTTATGCTAGCCAACAATTCCTTTCATTTAATAACAATGAAACAGGAAAATATCTACAAGAAACATCCAGAATAAATAAGTAACAATTTTAGCAAGAATCTGTATGTAGCCAAACAACTATTATTATTATTATTAACAACAACAAACAGGCATTACAATGGACTCTCTGGTGCTGTTCTGCTTTTCTTTACCCTTTCACCTTAATAACATCCTCAAAAGCCTAAAACAAAACTAACCAGCCACAGTAAAATGTCAAACCAACCAGTGAAAGGCATGGCCTTGGAATACACTGAGCTCTCCGAGTTACTTAATGCAGGGAATTATAAAAAAGCTCTTTCATACATTCAGCCGAATGACCATTAAAAACCACAGTGAATCCATGCACGTTTTCAAAGAACTTCTATTTATGACCATTCGATATTCCAACGCCCCACAAGAAAAATCAATAATGCGTTTACATTGAAAATCTTTGATTAAATTACAGACAATTCCTTTATCAATCATAACCTCAATTTTTTATAGCAGCTGTATTGCCCAGTATGATTCCTGAAGCGTTTCAATCCTTGTATAATGTTAATAACGCCAACACTGCAATGTTTACTAACGTAACAGCATGGCATAACTGTAGCAATGCATATACTATACTATAAATATTCCTTGCACCACAGTGTGATTAATTAAGTCATAGCTCACTATAACAACGCATTTGTGTTGAGATACACACATTAAAGCACTAGTCAATGCCACCTTATTTTAAAATTGGTCAGCCAGCCATGTCACAGTTTAAAAAGGGGTGTTCAGGACATTTCTCAGACCACTCAAGCAAATATTACAAGAAAGCTTAGTGCAGCAGCCATGCCAAAGCACGACCAGTGACTGGACGTCCAATTCATGACCAATTACCAGTTTAGAATTAAAACAATCCGCTATATCTTAAAACGACATAAAAGCATCAGTAAATGAATACTTACGATTCCAATACACGGGGTAACATTCCCTGTCTTTGACATCAACCTCGTAAAGCCCTCCTCGGACACAAACTGGATCAACGTCGATGCTGATCGCATCAATCCCTTTCTCCTCCAGCGACTCGCATCTCTCAGCACTTCTCCTGCCTTCATGCTCCCTTGTTTCCGACTCCACCGTCCTCGTTCTACCTTCCTCCATCCCGTCCGACCCCACGGGTCGAGAAAGCTCCCCATCGTCTGCATCCGTGCGACCCGGCCGCTTACACCTGCCCGGGTTCAGCTCGCAAAATTTACGGTACATGAGCTCAATCTTTAGAGAGTCGTGTCCGACAAATGGCTTCCAGGTCCTCCGGTCCTCCTTGTAAAACCATCGCACCTCCTCCGGTCCCAGCTCGATGACCACTTCATAGCGGTGCCTGGAACTGCTGGAGCGGTTCCGTTTTCTAGGAGCGACATTTCCGTCGCTCTCGCTATAGTCCCGGTCGACACTTCTGTCCAGGCAAGCAGAGTCTGGGCCATGGTCGGTGGGATACCCGGGATAAGCTTCCTGCACCAGGCCCAGCACCATGCCCTCCTGCTGCGCCCCGTGGCGACCGCGGAGCAGCGGCACGTGCCCCTCCAGGCCAGGCTGGAGCGCGTGCATCCCGGGGCGCATGGTCTCCCCCACAGGCTCCTCGTAGCAGCACTCAAACACGTCGCTCCCCAAATCCCACTCACTGCTTGCGTCGGATGCATTCTCCGGACTCTGCGCCGGTCTAAACTGGGACGCCCTGTCTGAATAGTTGCTCATAGCTACCAAAGTTAACTATATACCCAATAATCGTGTGCAAACACTGAATTAAGTAACGTTAACTACCTGAAATATTAAAAGATCCTAAGGGAGCGGGCACACTGTAAACCCCATACCAGTACGTACCGCGTTTGACCCTTTTAGCAGCTCTGCTGATTGACTTTATCTGTTAAGAAGGACGTGCGCGCGTGCGGCTCCCCCCACTCGCTTCTGTACCGATACGTCGCGTTTTTGCTGGTTATTTCCTAACAGAATGAATTCTTTCATGGGCTCTACCTGTCAGCGACAGCGGAGCCCTGCCGAGAGCATAGGCGAACCTCTCTTTAGAGTGAAGCCCAAACGCCGAGCGGCTCTTCCGCATTAGGTCACGTGGTACAAAGTCAGTGCCAAATGAATGGCAGTAAGTGAATGGGTATGAAAGGCTTGCTTTGAAACGACCTGCTCATTAAACAATAATCTGAAATTACCGTTAAGTGTAACTCTTGAAGTAGGCCATCGTAAAGTTTTTTTTTTTTTTTCGCGCAAGGTAGCGACATTTTATGCTGAACCATCAAAAATCTGGCTTGTTGGTTTAGCGTTGTGTATGCGGAGATTTCTTCCCACGGTAGTTTGGATATATGTAAATCAGCAAATTTCACTACAGAGAGAAAAATTGCACAACAACATACGAAGGCTACGTGTAACTTCACTTACATGTGCTTTTAAATGATGGGCATGCTTTAAATTTCATTTTATACCTTTTTATGGCGGCATCATAAAAAGATGAACAAAAACGTATCCGAAATATAAATAAATTTAAGCATACTGTTACAGCTATCTGTCAGTAACTTTTTTTTTTTCCAAGTTTCTACCAAGCGTGTCATTTTTCGTTTTAACTCTGTACTTGCTATGATAAAGTAATCATTCGTGATTTTTATCAACTTCTCCGTGGTATGATTAAGTCAATTTACAGGCTTCATCTGAAAAGGACTTTCATCCATCATTTCACAAACACAGTAAAATGAAAATATATTTTGTACTTTCACGTGTACGTTATCATTTTACCGACTCAGAAAAGATATTTACCTATCCACGTGCCATTTTAATGTCTGTGTAAATTTGATCATATAATTGAAATGTTTAAATTTTACTTTAGCATATTTCTCAATTTAAAAAAGTATTAACCACAACGTGCTTTGCTTGAAATTTAGTCGCCACCCTTTTTAGGTTTCTAATCCTCAATTTCCCATGATGCTCAGGAATGGAGACGAATTATCCAGATGACAAGGGATATGATGTGTGAAATTGTTGTAGAATGATTTGTTAGAGACAGGAAACCGCATTTTCATTGCTTAGTACAATAAATACAATAATTTAGCGGTGTAAATATTCTACAATGCAAAACAATGACATTACAGAGCTATTCCAGAATTGCTCTTTAAAACCGAGCTGCGGAAAAATAAACCTCGAAGCCCCTCCTCTTTGTGAAAGGCAGTCATGCGCGAACTAGACAGCCTACTGGGATCTAATAATCATTAAAATCTTCAATCCTCATAGTCTAGGTACAAAAATGGAGAGATTGAACCCCTCCCTCCACACACACACACAACCCAACCTGCACATTCGCTTTTGCATAATTTTATTTGAATGGGATTTACTATATCAATATAAAACCAAGCAACCCTATTTTACATTTAATTTCTAGAACAATAGAACCATATCAATATCTATGCTTTACTCACCATGCTTCCTAAAATTGCTATAAGAGATTACTGTGTGATCAGCGGTTAACAGAATTTTATATATGCATATTCTACCAGTCAAAAGTTTGGACACATCTTTTTCTTTTTTTCTTTATTTTTATTATTTTCAACATTGTATATTAATACTGAAGACATTGGAATTATGACAGAACAAATATGAAATTATGTAGTCAAAAAAAAAGGTGCTAACCCAGAATATGTTTTATATTTTCGATTTTTCAAAGTAGCCACCTTCTGCTTTGATGACAGCGTTCCACACTCTTTGCATTGTCAGCCTCATGAGGTCATCATTTGGAATGGTTTTCCAACGATCTTGAAGGAGTTCCCAGAGGTGTTGAATACTTGTTGGCTGCTTTTCCTGTACTTTCCAGTCCAATTCAACCCAAACCAACTGAATTTTGAACGGGTGATTTTGGAAGCCAGGTCATCTGATGCAGAACCCCATCACTCTCCTCCTTGGACAAATAGCTCTTACATAACCTAGAGGTGTGTTTAGGGTCCATGTTCTGTTGGAAAATAAATGATGGTCCTATTAAATGCAAACCAGATGGGATGGCATGTCGCTGAAAAATCTTGTGGTAGCCTAGTTGGTTAAATTGCCCTCAATTTTGACTAAGTCACCAACAGTGTCACCAGTAAAGCATCCCCACACCATCACACCTCCTCCTCCATGCTTCACAACGGGAACCACATGTTTAGGAGCTGTCCGTTCATCCTCTCTATGTCTAACAAAGAGATAGTGGTTAGAACCAAAAATCTCAAATTTGGACTCAGACCGAAGTACGTGTACGTGGATAGCGAAGGCTGTAGTCCAATTCAATAGAAGAGCTATTGTACCTCATATTTCCAAAAATGTTAATGCTGGTTCTGATAGAAAGGTATCAGAACTCAGAGTGCATCGCAGTGTGTTGCATATGTGGTTGCTTAGCTGCAGACCAGTCAGGGTGTCCATGGGTGTCCATACTGACCCATGCCCACCACCAAAAGCGCCTACAGTGGGCATGTGAGCATCAAAAGAAGCAATGGAAGGTGGATTGGTCTGATGAATCACATTTTCTTTTATATCATACGGATGGCTTGGTGCAAGTGTGTCACTTTACCTGGGGAAGAGACTGCACCAGGATGCACTATGGGAAGTAGGCAACCCAGCAGAGGTAGTGTCATGCTTTGGGCAATGTTCTGCTGGGAAACCTTGTGTCCTGCTATTCGTGTCTACGTTACTTTGACATGTACCACTGACATAAACATTGTGGCTGACCAAGTACACCCCTTCATGGAACCAAAATTCTGGTATGCTCCTAAATTCTGGTTTTTCACATGAGAATCAGTTGTAGTTAAACACACAAAGTATTGTTAAACATAAAGAGCTCAGACACATTAATATGTTGGATTTTATTGTGCACCTGTAGTGTTGTATATTTCAAAAACACAGAATCAGATGCATGTTCTGTGTAGAGTTCTATTCAAGTTTTTTTTCCCAACTTAAAATTCAACAGCTATAAAATAAATGCACTAAAATACAAAGAAACTTGTAATGTTTTGATTTGTACCACAAAGAGAATTGGAGATTAAGTAAAATATCTTATCTGAAAATGGTGATAAACTGCAGACAACTAATATGCAATGTAACCAAATAATTCTGAGAATACACAATGGATTTCATGTTAGCTGATTAAATCTGTCAAAAGGGTTCAAAGCAGTGGATAAAGGAGGCTCCAGTTCCACAGTGATGTGGATAATGGTACAGTAACAATAGCTGTCCTGTTTAAAACAAAAAGCCCAGTAAAGTAATGGATAAGACTAAGCAAAACCAGTTGTCATTAATGTGCATGTTAATCCCATCCAAACTCAGTTACGAGGGAAAGCATTCATAAATTTCAACATCTTTTCTCGTCCACGACAGATAAGTTAACATTATATGTTAAAGGTTTGCCCTTCATCAGTTTATGGTGTGTTCACATGCTTTTTAAACTCAAACAAAACACACAAAAATATATATTTTCAAACACTGAGTAGTGAATTTTCAAAGAAAAAAAATTACAAGGTTGGGTCTATTTTCAGTATAGGCTACATACTGTATACCACAAAAAGATATATATATATAGTTTTAGTCTACTTTTTCCTCTTTAGATGTAAGGTGACTTTGGAGAAGTGAACCGTGTCTGTTTAATTTTAAACAAAACCTTTGGTGTCCTGCCATTCGCAGTCAGTCCAGCTGTGCTACAGAAATATTTACAGCGTATTAAAACTAAGTGGGAATCAGAGTTCACCCTGTGCTCTTCTGCTGTCTTTAAACCTTTTTTGTTCTTGTTTAACAGGGGTGTCTGCTGCCAGTACAAAGCTTCTGAAAGCCGCTGTTTATGTTAACGATGTATTGGTGTTTGTAAGAAGTAGTCAAAACATAATATCTTCAACCAGTTGTATGGAGTGTGACAGAAATATCTCATCTGTATTTAACAAGTAGTAAAATGTGTTTATAGGCAGTTGACTAAGAGTGGTGCACTGTTTTCTAGTATTACTGAAATAGAATTGTAGGATTTTTTAATACTTGGGATGTTTTAAAGGAAGTTTTTAGCAAATCATCTTAAGGAATAGATATTGTTGAGGTTCAAAAAAGGGAATAGTGTGAATTGTCTAAACTGGCTTTTTGAAGGCAGGTTGTCACAAAGAGTGTACATAATTTGTACATAATTAATCACATACGAGTGTACATAATTTGTTTGATGATGATTATGATTGGTTTTATTCACATAAATTATAAATTATTTCTTTTGGTAACAAACCCACATTTTTTAAGGTTGGGTTATTCTGGGTGAAGTATGTTTACTCTATTTACCTACAGAAGAAAAATGGATATGCTTTGATTGAGTGGTGCGAGCAAAATTTCCAGTGTCTGGTGTGTTTGAAGTTGGAATTTGAAGGCACTGCCAAGAATTCCAATGAATCCACCTGTTTGTACTGCGTGAACATTTTTAGGGCTTTTTCAGTCAGGACCAGTTGCAAGATTAGCAGCCGTACCCTTCCTGTCGCTCCGATAGTTCAGCAGTTTTTGACACTGGATATTTGTGGCAAACTGCCTGTCACTAGTATGCAGGGAGTGGAGATGATGTTTGATGTGCTCCTATGCTGGCACATACATGCCTGGCAGAGCCTGCTATGGCACCTGTCACTTTTCCTTGGCAAAAGTCATTGCTTGTCTTGGTGATAAGCAATTATGTGTAAGCCCAGAGCCATAATAAAAGCAGGCAGCAGAACAGCGATATACAATGACTACACTGAGGAGCTTGTGGTGGTTTTTGCATTTATGCTGATAAATTACATAATTATGTACAGCATATTGCTGTTGTTTTTCAGTGTAACAATTAATATCTGTGTTATTTTTCAATACAAAACAACCCCATAATTTAGCAGATATGTCTCGAAACACCTTTTTGTTTTTGAACCAGTCCATCCAATTCATGATCGATTCTTTTCCTCAGGCCAAACACTTGAAAGCACTTGCAACTCTCTGTTGTGCAAGAAGAATATATGAACACATTAAATGGTCTTTGGAAACATAATATCACTATTTACATTATCTGAACAGAACTGTCACAGACCACTCTTCCTTTTCCATGTAATTCTTTTCACGCCAAATATTCCCATGCATTTGAATTCAAAACAAAACAAAAAAAAACTACACGGGCTCATCTGAAAAGTAAAAATGGCACCTGCAATCCTGCAAGGCAATGCCATAGACAGTCACTGTACTGTGAATTAGTCAAGCGCACTTGAGAGGGTCTAGGTCTTGCTTCTGAAGAAGGCCCATCTGACACAGTATAATACAATATAAGTTGGGTTAAAGTACAGCAGAAAATGTCCTGAGCAAAATACAGTGTGGGTTTGACAGTAGAAAACTACCAGTGTTGTTAATGCTAGTTCCTGTATAATGTTTACTTTAGTGTTTTTTTTTAAGGATTACTAGACCTTTAAGACGGCTGTTTAGCCAGTGCAGTGTTTGAACACTTTTAAGGTTGATACGTGATACGCATTTATTGCTCAGAAGTGTCAACAGGTCTTCACACACAGAAAATATAGTGTATTACCACCTTGTCATGGCAGTAACTCAACACAAGAGGGCATCACACACCATTCAGTTCAGACATACAGTCCAGCAGAACCATTTTTATTATAACCACAGTTTAACGTGCAGTTAAAGTTACTAATTTTTTTACATGTCTGGATTATAACTATATGCCAGTAATGGACACATCCAGAGCCTTTGGGATACTCTATTTTACATACTTTAGTAAATTCGTGTCTAAAGCAATTTGCATGACTCTCATGGAAAATGTACTTCAGACAGACATGCGCAAAGCAAAATGGTAACAACGTACAGTAAATGAAAAGTAGATGGTGCACAGCAGTAAACGAGCTGAGATATCAGTCCTCCTCCACCAGCTCCCTCATCATGGACATACACAGTAAGGTAGCAGCACCCCAAGTCGCACGCTGTTTTCTTGCATGGTTTCAGGAGGACACCTTGGTCACTGTGGTTTAGGTCTAGCAGTTGCCTTGTTCTCCACAAACAACACAGAAAAAAAACCAAAACTGGTAACGTGTCACCAGGAGTTCCCTTGCAGATGATGTCAACCTGGAAAGAGGAGGAAAGATAGTGTCATCAAAGAGCAGGGTTAGAGACGGCAGGGCAGGGCAGGGCAGGGCAGCCCAGACTGGAAGACAAACTGGAGGACATCCAGCCATGAAGAAGCGACAAGATGCCCACAGAATGACCCTGCACAAATCGTGTAATTTCATGCCACATCACATTTGTACTGACCTGCATGCAGAGCAGGTTATCCGGGACAGTTTTGTTACAATTTCTTTTACTAGTTCACTAACCATAAAATAAATAATAGCAACAGTATAATACAATAATCAGCTTGTTGGTGTCACCTCCCAGTACTGCAAAAGTGAACTGGGCAGCGTGGGCAGTTTAGCTGTCCTGGAGTCAGTGCACCTTTTACTCAGGGGCTCCTTATAAATTTGGCAAAAAGGCAATTTTGGGAGCTGACAAGACGGTACGTGGCTGCAAACTGTTGGGTATGTGTGATGACGGGCAAGATTTGGAAGACAGAGGTCACATAGGTCATGAAGAAACGTAAAGCAGAGCTTTAGAGGGAGAGACAATACAGCCTTATTCTTTTAATAACACCTCGTCCATCCTTGTCTGTCCACGGGTACATATTCATGTACATTCAGCTCAGAATGACCCACCACCACAGGACCTTTTAGACTAAGGAAAACCCATTGATCTATGAAGCAATGTTAGAATGACTGACATAAGATAGGTGTATAACACTGATGAATACACAAATGACTAATATTTACATTGTTTCACTGGTGAATAAGTACCGCATCCTCAGGATGCACTTGTATACTCTAATGAAAAGCCTAACTTACATGACAAACCTGAGTTCAGAGGTAGCACTTTACATGTATTCAGGCAGGCTGTTATTGTCAGCAACATGAACAGCTGTCATGGTGCGGTGCAACAATCACATAAATGCAGATGATCTGGCTTTATCATTCCTAATGCAAAAAAAGGGACGTTAATCAGCAAAACCCTTGATGTCTAGACCAGATACTTCCAGGCAGTCTGTTTTCACGTGAAGATAAAAAAGTACATGTTGCGCCTTTGAAGCAGGTAATAAATTGTAAACAAATAAAATCAGGATTTATAAGCCCTTTTACTGAAGAGCAGCTTCTGCTCTGGCTCTCGAGGCAGCTCTGCCCTAGGGCAGGCCTCAGGCCTGTCACCACTCCACAAACCTGTGCTTTCCCATCTGTAAGTTTGGGCCTTCTCCCCTAGGTTCAGCCTCTGTTCAGTATTGCTCTGTTTCCTGGCTCTTCCTTGGCTTCTGGCTCCTTTCCTCCATAACTCTTTCGGTCACATGTCTAACATCACATGTTTATGCCTTAGTTTGATCATGCAGCTACGCATTGAGTACCACATCTCCACCTAGGGTCTTTTCTTCCAGTGGCATCATGGGCCAATGTTTATATACCTTAGACAACACCCTGGGTGCCCCATGGCAGCTGAAGCCTCCATTGTTCAAACACACGTGAGCCCTCAGCAAAACATCATAAAACAGTTAGAGGCAAGGATAGTGGAGCGGGCTCTTGTAAATGTGGGATGGCAGCCTGTCAGTGAATTAAGTAGGACAAGAACATGCATGGCCTTAAAGCAATACCAGTGACAACTGAGGGCTCTCTTTCACATAGATGCACAACTTACAGAGCACACATCTGTGTGTTGTGATCATGATATGACAGGTACGGCATGTTAAAATTATATTTTCTCTCCAAAACAAAGGACGTCATACCTCAAACTTCAGTGGGTTTTCAAGTATTAGTCTGAAGCAGTTTACAGTTGATCATAACAATACAGTATAGTACTTTATTATTGTGCAATGGCAAAATCTGGTCGTCTTCTGAGTGTAAGAGCGTGCTGACGAGTAAGGTAATGGGTGGCCTTTTCTCACACTGACATAAAGATATTGTGAGGTAGCAGTCACTGAGACATTAAGCACTGTCTCAAACCACAGATATTATCTTTGGATTGTACTCGTGCTTGTTACAGTTTGCAGCATCTGGGATCACTCTGGAAAAAACGCAAGTGTCAGGGAGAGAAAATTATATAAAGGAAGATGAAAGGCTCCAGAAAGAGTAACTCTTGACAAAGCTGATTCTGTCTGAGAAAGTGAGACTTTCAGTGACGTTTGTTGAAGAAAAATGGCTCGACTGAATGCTGTTTGCAAGGAGCGACTATGAAAGATGACTAAAGATTGACTCTTTTGGGAAAGATGTATGAAAAGATTGACTGTTTGGAAGAAATGACTAAAGAACTTCTGTTAATAGTTGCTTTCGGAAAAATGACTGTGAGCATTGGGAAGGGTAATTTCATGGAATCGTTACAATCCCAAAAAACAAGTGTGTCTTAAAATAGCATCCACTTGCTTCTTGTTGGGACTCCTCGGTGTCCAATGGGAGGACAGCACCAAACATGGTGCAATGCAATTACTATGTGTGTTTATTGCAGGTTTGAATTCTCAGACATTACTTGTTACGTTAATGAACTACTTTTAAAGCCTGTGTGTTAATGTTGTCTTCAGTTTTTGTCCGCTTTTGTAGTAAAATGTATCGAGTCTCCCGCAGGACTCGGTGAACTTGTTTTCCATACGAATATCAACCTCCAGATGGACTACGAGACTTTAGCCGGTAAGTGCAGGCCATTAGCACTACAAACCTGTAGGGAGCCCACAAAACTCTTCCTGTGATAACTTTTCCACAAGACGTTTTACAGCGGGTTCATAATTAATGATGAAACGTGGCGAATCTTGATGGATTGTGAATTACGTCTCTCCTCAGTAGATCCAGTCTTTGCCCTAATTTGAACGAACGTCTTTGTGCCTCATGAGAAACAGGGGAAACAGCGGCGTTTCCTGCTGACGCCTTCAATCCGCCATGCTCGTGAATCTAGCGCTTCTAAGGTAATCGCTGATGGTCCCCAATGACTGCGTGTAGAGGAACCTTGCATTTGAAAGGGGGCAGGCCTGGAATAGCGTGAGCCCCCTCAACTCAAGCAGACCAAGAACCTTACCCCCCCACCTTGTCCAGAAGCTTGCAGTGGTTGGTGGCGGGGGAGGGAGGGAAAGAGGAGGGCGGAGAGCGGAACAGCCGCCGGTCCCTGCCAGGTCCCTGTTGGATCCAAGCTGTTATTTGTGCTGCGTTTGAAGTGTGGGGAAGTGGCAGGCCGCAGAGCTGTGGGGCAGATGAGGAATCCAGGCCCCCGTCCTTCAGCCCACGTTCCAGCTGCGAGTCACTTCCTGCACAAGGGCTATTCTGGGCCCCACCGTGCAGGAGTTCCTTCAGATGGTTATTCTGAGTCCCACCATGCAGGAGCTGCTTTAGAAGGCTATTCTGGGCCCCACCACATGAGTTTCTCCAGATTGCTATACTCAGTCCCATCATACAGGAGTTTCATCAGATTGCTTTTTAAATTGCTGTGCTGAATCCCACCATACTGGGGTTTCAGATCCTACCATACTGGAGCTCCTTTCAAATAGTTTTACAAAATGTTAACATTTAGATGTTGCTTTAGCAATCGGTTCTGGACCCCATCACAGATTGGCATGGTTCAAAAGGCTTTTTATGAGTCCCACAATTCAGGAATTACAGCAGTGGAGCATTTCCACCATGTGTGTTTCTCCAAGAGAAGTCAAATCCCCAAAATAAAGTTTCCATGCTGAGTTACACCGGACACCCCACCCCACCCTACTAACCCATCTTGCTCAGTCCTCCCTTCAAAGAATTTCAAAGAAGCTGAGGAGAGAGCGAGCAGGGCATATGGCACCCATGGCAACACCCTCTTTCTCTCAGGTTCACACACCCGCTTGCCCACTGACCCCCTTACCTTTGAAAATGTAAGATGGTAGCCTGTCAGTAAAATGTTGGCTTCACCCTAGGGAGGTGTTTTAGGAATAACAGGGCTCGTCAGAGGTATTCCATTTGTCACAGGCCAGATACTCCGAACAAAAGGTGCTTAAAACAAGGCTTTTAAAAAAATAACTCTCATATTTTGGCAGTTCAGACAAAGAGGAATAAATCTCAAAATCATAATCCAGAAGAGATTATTTACATGGTACGGCATTCATAGCTATGCAGCATTTTTTGCCCAGATAACAGAATGGACAAAGCTCAGATCAATTTTGTTTGTTTTGAAAGAAAAATGCATCTGAATATTGAGATTTAAATTGAAAACGGAATTTTACACGTACGAGCGGCTCTGTGCAGAACCTTGCTGAAGCTTTCCCCATCACACAGAGTATGTGCCCTGACCACAGTGTGGAAACAGGAAATACAGAGACAGTGAAAAGAAGCCTAATGCAGAAATAAACAGAACGTCATTAACATCTATCAGCACTGTGTTCAGCTGACATGGAGCACGCAGCACATAAAATGTCATTACTTTAATCAGCTCTGCTCTCCTCTTTAGCAGTGTCTGAATGGTTGGGTCCTCTTGTGGGTTCGACTCTCAAGCAGAATTGGGCCAGAGAAGTCCAGCTATACCATATGGAGTTTGTCTGTATGAAACTGCAAACCTCCTGGCATCTTTTCTCAAGGGCTGAAAAAAAGAAAACCACTTAAATTCCCATCAGAAATGAGGAGCCAAGATCTGGTACACTTTGACTGGAGCAGATGAATTATTTGGGATGGGAGAATGCAGCATTTCTTCTTAGCCAGCAACCACGAATTCCATTATGTGGGGACAGACATTCTCTGCGCATATCCAGGCCATCCACAGGGTTTATACAATTGAGATCTCGTCTCTGTGCCTTACATCTGCAGACAGCCCATCATTACACACTTCCTTCCCATTTAGGAGTTAAGGGAAGTAAATTATTTGATACTGGACAGCAGAAAGATGGCCATGGGTCAAAGAGATCACCTCGTAACCAGGAAACCAGCACACAAACACACAGTCCCCTAACCCCCAACACACAGTAACATAAATAAACTCAGTAAAATCTAAGTTTGTCATCCTCCATGGAAAGAAAACGCAAGGCCTGCGTCAAACATTGTCCTTCGTTATAAAGCAGTGCTCCGGTGTTTGTGCGTGTCCTGAGTGGTGTCGCTGCCGCAGTTCCTGTTACACACACTGCAGGAGCTCTGTCAATGCCTCTCAGTGTGCACCAGCCTGTGGTTTTGCTGCTTCAGCAGAGACACACACCTTCTCTTCCAAAGGACGCTACAGGTCCACATGCAACAAAGCGTGAGCTGCAGAGATGCTGCCGGTTGTCATATGTCACTGTGTTTGAGATTTGGCTCAGTCTTTGATGGAGGTGAGAACCAGAACTTTAGCTTTGAACATGGATAAAATAGTAAGCAATTAAAAGCCCCCATTTAATGAATCGCACACATACATCAATGCAGAATGACTGCCAATACTGCTCTACAGTCCTATTGCTCCATTATAATTCAATTTATTGACTTTAACCCAAGATACTTTTACAAACAAAATAGGCTGAACTTCAATTTGTTTAAACTAATTTCCTGCATAAATATCAAATCCCCGCTAAAGCGTGACGTTCAGAATGCACTCTATATGTTAAGGTTTACAGTAGCCCTCTGTAGCATGTTAAGAGAAAGGAAATTAACAGCAATGTGGAAATCCAGACTGTTCACTACACAGTGCTTGGAACAGCAAGTAGTCTAAGGCACTAATATTCATTACTTAATCATGACCACCAAGGCTATGTCTTTGTACTTTGAAGTCTGTATGACTAGAGGTGGGGTATTACAGTTTCGTGTTTTTTGGCTCTTGATTGGATCAGCATGGTTCCTTGACCGCCTGTTGCGCTCAGACCGCAAAACACAGTTCTCGTTATATTAACCTGCCTGAAGTCATCTATGACTTGATTAGCACAAATGGAAAAAAAAGAAAATATTTCACAACCCACCCTTACCGCATGATTACAACTTTTCCTAGACGACCTTTGAGTGCAGATGTACAACCAGCTGGTCCTCCTCCTTCAACCCCCCCACAACCCCTTCCTCCTCCCCACACACACACACACACACACACACACACACACACACACACACACACACACACACAAACACACACACACACACAC
>JABJVR010000034.1:4539295-4569550 GCA_025773905.1 Chitala chitala | reverse complement strand
ACACACACACACACACACACACACACACACACACACACACACATACACACACACACACACACACACACACACACACGTTGGATTCATTTGGCAGAAAACCCAGAGGGAAAAATAAATAGAGGTTTCCAGTTTGGATCTGCTGGTTACATATGCTCTGGTGTCTTGCTGTATCAAGCAAGTGGCCTCATTGTGGCATCACTTTTTTCCCCCCTCCTTTCTTTTTTATGATTTCCATGAGCACAGCATCGTACACACGGCCCCCTATGTTCAAGCGTCCCCAGCCAGGTCGGTGCACTGCGCATGCTGGATGAAGGGACTTGGCAGGCAGAGCAGTGACCCCTGAGGAAGAGGATGTTATGGTTGGCAGTCTTAGTACAGGACAGTTTCATAACTGCTCTGCAGGTGCGGGCTAGAGGGAAGCAGCTGCATTCTGGGAATCAATCCCCCTCCCTACCAAATCTCCTCCTCAAAGAATTAATTCCAAACTGCTCAGCACACCACTGCCTCAGTGCTTTCCACGGGCGCACACATCTGCACATCTGGCAACCCGATCTCAGGAAGATGTCACTTTTATCTCCCGGCGTTGTTTTGTTTCGTTGTACTCCCTCACAGTGCCATGACATCGCTTGGAGAGAGTGAAGGACAGACAGCTTGCACGTGTGTTTTTCATTTACCCTCGAATTTTAGTCACTACACTCCCCAGTCCCAATGACTCCTCCTACACTGAAAAAGAAAATTCAGCACTGACCACCAGCCGACCACTTTGTTCTTTTGTTTGGCAGGTAATCTTGGTGGTGTTTTGCCTTTAAATGTTTGCAAACGACACCAGTCCTTTGTTAATATGTCCTGATAATTTGGGCTAGTCTATAGTCTGTGTAAATTGAAACAAACATATGCTGTATTACTTGCTGCATTGCAGCCTGTTCTTAGCAAACAGTAATCAGCCCATTGCATTATGGTGCACAGTGCCTCAGCCTACAGTCTCACAGGCCTCCATGTTGTAGGCCATGCAAAAGGACAGGTTATATACGGAACCATGCTATGAACTGTCTAACAACACACCCGCCCTGCATGTATTACCATGGAGATTCAGTTACCTACAGAGCGAAGTATATGTATTTATATATATAAATTCCCCACTTGCCCCTGCAGACAGTCTTTATCTCCTTCAAACTCAGGTCCTCTACCAGAAGCCTGGGAGCTTGAGGGTCCTGTGCAGTATCTTAGCTGGGATTGCAATCTTCTGGACAGAGATCTCAGATATTGTTCCTGGGATCTGATGGAGCCACTCTCCCAGTTTGGGAGTCACAGCCCCGCGTGTTCCAGTTACCACGGGGACCACTGTCTTCACCTTCCACATCTTTTCTAGCTCGTCTCAGCCTTTGGTATTTCTCGAGCTGCTCATGTTCCTTCTCTCAGAAGCTGCTATCACTTGGAATTGCTACAAATATCACTATATATATTATATAATGTATAACATGCAGTGTCACAACACTATGTGACAGCAGCTATGTTAACAAGTAAATCATATTCCAGTTCCTGTATCACCTTATCCTTATCAGTTTGCTAGCAGAAATTAACACAAATCAGTTGTGTCGCAGAGCTGTTTTCTGTGTTCCTGTACTTAGTGGGCACTTACACCTGCACCTCTAACTTGTCATACGCCCACTTGTAATTAATGGGTCCATACACCTGTGGCTCCCAGGTCACAGCTGTCACAAGCACACTGGTAATGAATGGGTGCGAACACCTGCAGCTGCGGGGCTGTCTCCTACATCACACGCTAAGTGGCGCACACCTGCGCCTTCGGGATTATAGCTGTGTCATGCAGCCCCGTGTGACTGCCGCGCGTCCAAAGAGCCTGCTCTGCTCCCTAGGCCGCAGGAATGCCGTGCTCGCGGTTAGCTGCACGACTGCCTCCTTTTCTTTCTCTCCCCTTGTCTTCAGCTCAGAGCCCACAGACAAATTGCCTTGGAAGTGGGGGAAATGTGAGATTTTCCTCATCTTAAAAGAATCAAGTCTGGACCAACGACTAAGTAGGAAGACTTTCAGCCTGAGTGCATAACTGCAACAGCCTCTGCGCACTGCCAAAGTGCGAAATAACTTCTGTCAAAGTTCACGTCTGGAGTCATACCCAGAAACATTTGGACAGCACTGCTGAGAACAGACTATAACAACAAATATTACCTAAAAAGCTGCAATGGGTGTTTTTTTTTGCAATTTCATAAAGTCTAAATCAGATGTGATCACATTTTGATCAATTCAAAAACCTTTCGAAATAAAAAACAAACAGAGAACAGAGTTATTTTTATTAAACAGTTCGACAGTTTCGGTGTGGCATTGTCTAAAAGGTGTTTTGGGCACCCATAAACTAAGGTGCATGTGCTGTTAATATAACAGACTGCACATCACATCACATCACATCACAGCAGTGTGTCTGAAATGATTCTGGAGGATTACTTGAAGCAATGTTTCAGAACCACATGAGAGAAAATTGACAATAGTGGCATTGAAAAAATAACCCTTCCCTTCTCACTCCTTTTTTCTCTCATACATATCTCTCTCTCTCTTTCTGTCTCTGGGCTGGAATTACTACCAGCCTTTTCCTGTAGGAGTTACAGTGCCGGAAATAATATGCTCCAGACATTTTTACTTGTTAATGACTTGTTGTGCTGGGAGCCTTTCCGGACGCAGCTGTGGTCTGCAGCCGCCCTCACACACATGGTGGACAGCCTAGGAGAAGCTCTTCACCTGCTTTCCTTCTCCATATCTGCAGGCTCCTCTTCTGCCACAACCTTTACAGTTGCCTCCTTCTCTCCTTCCTGCCTCTTTCTCCTTCCATTTCTCCTACTGTCTCATTCTCATTCTTCACTCCCCCCAGCTGTGGACCAAGAGAAGAGAGAGGAGGAGCTGTGGGTTGGAGAGGGGGTGGATTTGGAGGCTCTCACACAGAGACCAGACAGGAGTGTGAGCAGGGAGACTGGCATAGAGGTGGAAACACCTACAAACAACCAGTAAGCGCTGCTTCTCAAGCAGTCCAGACAGGATCGAGGCCTATTTTACAGCATATACAGTCAGCCCCCTTTATTTGTTTTTTTTTTTTTTTTGCCCTAGGTTCTATTTGTCAGCTTCCTCAAAATTGCGTTAAGGCATAGAACCACACAAGAAGAACTCAACAGGCCCCAGGAAAGCTTTGTGCAATGAAGCATCATCTGATCCGGGATCTCCATGGGCAGATCCAGAGAGTTCAGCGGTTTGGTTGCCAGTGGCAACATCCTTGTTTGTTTGGCCTGGTTTTATTATTATTTTTTTTTTTTTACAACATGAGGAATTGCTTAATTTGAAATTTGTTGTGTTTTCGTGTACGGTTCTGTTCATACTGAAAAGTATGCTTGTAAAAAGAACTGTCCACACTGGAGAGAGAATTATATAACTCCTGTTCAACTGGCAGTCACAATAAAACCTTTTGTCCTGTTTTTTGTATGTAGAAAAATCATAGACTTTGATTCATAAAGACAGAAACATGCTCATGTTTGAAAGAAAGATAACATTATTAGACTAAATTATTAACTTTTCTCCTTTATTGCTGCATGTTAATGCATGCGTCATTTAGTGTTGTGTATCTGTACATTCAACGCAGCACCAACACCACTCTGACATCCTCACCGTCATAGTTTGGAATCATGTCTAAAGTACAATAATACAAACCAGAGCCAACATCCTCTCAGGTTTCTGGCACATCATAAACATGCAACTGAATGCAGCAGAAAGGTTCTGGTGCATGATGATCATCCTGCTGCTGTCTGTCCGCTCCTCTAACGCTGCACAAAATGGCAACCGCCCCATCCGTCCCAAGTGCTTTCACCTGACAGAGATTCAGTTCCAGCAGAGGGCGCTACAGACACCCAGCCCTACGAGAGCCTGTAAATTCAATTAGATTACAATGACCAAACAACTGTCCTCTTGATTTAAGGCAAAATAGCCTTCTGTAGCTGAATGCCAAGTTTAATGGGATTACTCCTCATTCCTAAATCCAGACCACAGTCCTGCAAACCAGCAAGGGAGTTCTCTCGTCTGGAATGGAGGAATGTACCCGAGTGTTTGTCCCCCAGTCCCCCCCAGTCCCCCTGACAAACCCTGGCTCTCTTCCCTCCTGCTCTCCAGCCACAGAGAAACGCTGGAGTTTCGTCCCTCCAGATGGCTCTCGTAAACCGTCAGCGATCTGGAAGCCCTCTGCGGTGATTTTTTTTTCCATTTTGATTAAGACTTGTACGGTCCTCCCCCTTCTGTATAAATTCCCCAGATTTGTATCGTGTTTGGCCCCTCGGCCACAAAAGCAGACATCTGTTTGTCGTAGTGGCTAGTGGTTACCGTAGGAGGACCATCCCGCGGGGTGCAGGCCCTCTCCATTCCGGGTGTCCGATCCGACCCCAGCACATTCCGAACAACCCTGCTCCCCTGAACCCCCCTCCCACCAACCCACCATCCCAAATCAATCCCAGCCTGCGCTGGTGAATCTGAGAAGGGAAGAACTCTCGGGAACAAACAACAAACAGCGATGATCTCAGGGCTGAATTCCACCCAGGATGCACCGCTGAGTTATTGCAGCCGCGAAACTGTCGGGCCTGGTCCTGACCAGAACGCAGGGGCTACTGCGCATTCCATCAGCACATTTCCCACTTTCTGCAAAGCTGTCATACACGGTGGCTCATGCCCCCACCCCCCACCCCAACCCCGCACTGCCAGGTGGGCACAGTGAGACTCTGCCACTCTGGGGGAGAGATATGGAAAAAGGCCATTGGTGGCGGATGGATATCCGTAACAAACACGCACTTTCATCTGTGCAGAGCCCACGGCCAGGTTCTGTTTGGAGCTGGGGTTGAAAGGGTGGGAGGGGGTGCAGCTTAATTTGATTTATGCGAGCATACAGGGATTACAAGGCAACAGTATACATTTAATTGATTACGTCTTTTTCTTCTGCTGCTCAAACCACGAAGGCACTGAGTACCAAGCTGGCAAGTGGGTGTGTTTGCTTAGCTGTGGGTTCAGTGGGACCTGAACAGGTGGGATATTTTTAAATATGTTAAAAGCTTCTGTATTGTGATGCTGAACTCTCAGCATGGTGTTAGCAACAGCAAAAACAAGAGCTCCAAATCCATGGTGGTTGTGAACACCGTGCACTGACAATCAGTGCCCACTTTAACCTGCTGTGAAAAACTTTTAAGTAAGGAAAGTGCATGAAAACTGACTGACGCTGCATAATAATTCCACCTAACACCTCCTATTCCTTCTTAGCACCTACCATGTCTTTAAAAAGTTGAGAAAACACGTGTTGCCAAGAGGAACCTGAGTCTCTAATATGCAGAACAGACAATCCCCCCAATACACTTGTCCTTACCTTTCAGTTATTAAGGCACTGCGTTAAATGAAGCGCTGACTTAAGTCACACAGCCTTACGTGATCTTGCAACGTGGAGTGTGTACCGCAGTGAGTGTGCTAACACACCCTGCCACCACCAGCCTTTTTGTAGAAGGCGGTTAGCCCTTATTGCAGCAATGCTGCATTGCTCCATGAGTAGGAGCTGGAGAGCGGGGGAGCTGCTACAGCCATTAGGTGCTTCAACTCTTGCTGTCAACACCATGGCTTCCATGGCAACGGCACATGGCACATGAATACACATTTGTTATGCCTGGAAAGGCAATGGTTCAACCTCTGGACAGCTTGCTTGGGTGTAAAGAAGATCATTCATGTCTGATGTTGGATAGGTGTATTTTAGTCTGGGAATGGTTTTCATTCACCTCAGTGTCAAAGTGCTCTTTTGTAATCAGAAATAAAGACTTTACTAACTGATTGTAGGAAAGTTCTCATGTCTAGAATGCTTCAGAAGACCAATCGGTTCTTGTAACATAGTTGCCAAACAAGACTGCTGATATATTAAGTTAGGCTTTGCTATGTGTACAATGGCTGTGATTAATGTTTAGAGAGGGGGGAGAAAGAGTAAGAGAGAGAGAGAAAAGAGCAAGAAAGAGACAGAGAGAGAGGAGGAAAGAGAGAGGTAGAGTGAAAGGGAGAGAGAGAAGAGAACGTGAGACAGAAAGAGAGAGAGAGAGAGAGAGAGAGAGAGAGAGAGAGGGAGAGGGAGAGACAGCGGGACCTCAGTGGTCAAACAGACTATAACAAAGTGAAAAAGTAAAACAACTGGATACTGGATCATCAGCATTTCCTGCCAGACAGTACAATTTATTTATAAGCGCTGGCTGATAAGAAACAGCCCTTCTCTCACAAGTAGATATTCTTCATTCTGTTACTGTCGGCTCTGTTCTTTTTCTCCACTGTTGCAAAAGCTTTTTTTTTTCAAAAATATTCAAACCCTCAAACTTCTCCACAATGTTTATATCCTGACAAGACTGGCTTTTCATAATTAAAAACTGTCACAGCACAAATTAACTTAATTGTCAAACATGTGCGTATCTTTTACGACAATCTATTTAAACTATTTAAGGAATCTAAATGTGGAATTTATGATGGTGCACATATGTTAAAAAGAAAACTTGCATAAAAGCTTTGCAGAGGGAGGGAATAGTTAGCCTTGGAGCTGCAGGACAGACACGACTGTGTTTATCCTGCCTGCGATCAGGGCTTCCTTCCTTTTACATCTTCACTGTATCTACATTGCAGCTACCTTGGTGACCATCAGAAGACGATTTCTCCTGTGGAAGGCTGTTTTTCAGTAACTTAAAGTACATGGTTCATCTTGGCATATCTGCCTAGTTTCCATGGGACGTTTTGGTACTCGTGGCTTTGGAAACGATCCACAAACTCATTAGAGAGTAGTGCTGTCATGCTGTCTGAGAAAGGGTCATCTGCAGAGGGCAATGGCTGTGAACAGGATGCCTCAAACAGCATTTGTTAGTGATGTCCCTTAGTTATTTCAAAATGTACCCTGTGCGGCCACATAGTCCACTGCAATCTTGCACCAACAGAGACCTGTGCCATCATCTATGATGAAGATGTTTTGGTCCTGAGAGAGTGAACAGCTGTGTGTTTGGTGTACCAGAGTGCCCTGTGAGTCTCATGACCTCTGGAGGCCTGGTGGAACTCATCTGCTGTGTCCTGAAGTCAGTGAGGCTCACGGTTACACCCCATCCATCTTGTAGCTGCAGTGAAGCCGTGGTACAGACACAAGTGAAGTTACACCAGCAAAAATGCAACATGCTCAAGGCATGTGAAAAATCAGATCAAATACCACCCAAATAATAGCATTAAAAATCATTAAATGTAACCTGCAACCATTCATATCTCACATTTTTGCTTCTTTTTTTTAAATAAAATGTTTTGTGTCATTTAGTCACATTAAACTAAAACTATGCTAATTTGCTTCAGTGAAACTTAGGATGCTAGTGACCACTAGCAACATGTATTTGAGGGTGCACACACACAAAGACCTGCAATCAAATTAGCCTTGCAAGCTAATTAAGCCACAAACAGGCAGTTTATTTCAGCTTCGGTCTGAATGGCATGGTGCCACTGTTGGTAATGATAATTAAACCCACTTAATATCTGTAATTCCAGAGTATGAGAATGATTTTGAAATTGAAGCCACGTAACGAGGGCCCTCTATATCCACCTGTGGCAAATAGCAAAGATCTGCTCTACAAACTGGGAGATCTTTACTGCCATGTAGCTGCATGAACTGTGTACAGAAAAGTGTTCAGTCAGAAAACCAAAGACAGGTGACATTTGTTTCACACTCGAGGTAATGTTGGTAGAACCTTGACCACAATATGGCTAAGCAGGAGTGGGCCGTTCTAACATATAACAAAAGAAACGTTAAAATGTGTGACATTCCTATGGTACTGCTCAGATGCTCTGGCATACCCAGAGAACTCAAACTCTTCATCTCACACTTTTTTGTGGTTTTAATTCTTAGTTGAACGTAAGCAAAGAAGGTGTCAGCATCTTCTTTCAAACGGATTCGTGCCTTGTTATTCGTGTACCAGTCTTTGGTGTTGAATCCTTATTTTGATTCCACAGTACTTGGCATTAATCTGCAGTGCAGCCAGACATTGAATATAACTGCTTAATATCTTCACAAAACTGTCCTACAGGCAAAGGTTATTTATGTATTAAAGAGACCAAAGACAAACTGTTACAAAATTGCGACAGATTTTGTATTTGATGGATTTAATATGTCCCTGGACTCTATGTATGTATAGTAATAGATAGTTTGGTCACTTCGTTCTCACCAGTGCTAATGACCGAGCTTTCTTCATCTGTCCCTGACAACGCCTTCAAATAACAAAATCTGATATGCTCTATAAAAGGTTTTACTCTTTTTATTTACTTATGTTTAAAATAAGGAAGCACATTTATTTGTAGTATGTAGTTATAAATATATATTTTATATATATATTTGTCAAAATATATGATCATATTGTCAAAAAAAAACAAACAAACAAAATTTTACATCTAATTATAAATAAGGGCACAAGTGGAGACATGTAGGCGGTACGCCTGGGGTTCTGTAGTCAGCGACATCCACAACCCTCCACGACCATCTCCTGGTAGTTCTTGAGAACCACCTTATCGTGCTCATCCAGGTAGAGCATGGAGATGGCGCTCAGTTCCGTGGGCACACAGCAGGCTTTGGGTACGCTAGAGTTCACGGAGTTCACCAGAGTCTGCACTATGGCGTGGTTGGTAGAGTTCAGGTGATCTGCCAGTGGGAACGGGCACTCTCCCTGGCAGTAAAAGGCGTGGTAGCCAGGGGGCGCCACAATCCAGTCGTTCCAGCCTACATCGCTGAAATCCACATAGAGCGGGTGCCGCCGGCAGTGGCGGTTTCTTTTGCGGCCTCGTGGCTTGGCGCTGCGCTTGGCCCTGCGGGTCAGAGAGTGGCCTTTCCCGTCATGGCCAAAGGTGACCAACAAAGGGCGTAGCTGGGACCAGTCCTCCCCGGACCACGGGTGCAGCGAGCGGGACAGGCGCACGTGGCGTCCCTGCTGGCTCGCCGTGCGGTTCAGGTGGAGCACCTCCACGGCCAAGCCCAGGTTGGGCAGATGCTCCCGAGTCCAGCGCAGCACGGCCGGGCTCACGTCAAAGCTCTCCCAGCCAGAGGTGTCATGGCGCACGAGCCGTGTGTCCAGCAGCCGCGTGATCGGCTGCCCGCCCGTCGCCCACTTCAGCACCTCGTACACATTGATGCGGTGCTGCTGCTGCTCCTCGCTCTGAGATTCCGCCCCTGGGACCCGTACGCGGTACAGCCGCAACTCCGCCGACGACAGCAGCTCGTCAGGTGGAATGCTGCTGAGGTTGAAGACGAAGCGCAGGGGGGGATCGCTGGCCAACCGTTGGTCCATCAACACCTGCTCCAGGTGCTCTGCGACAGGGCAGGAAGCTAAAATCAGCCTCTTCCACCATTGTTCCCTGTGTGTTTGCGTTGTCTTCTCCGTGCTGTTTACTTACACCTTCTCTGCTACGCACCCCCTACACACCTAACATTGCTCTAGTAATGCTAAATGTAGTTTGGTTTCCCTTCAGAATGGTATGTAAACTTCTACATTTTCTGTAAATATCCAGCTATATACACAGAGTATTTTGAGGCAAGCACATTAGTTTGCATAAACAACCATGCAATGCAATGGAATAACCTCGGCTGCCTGCTAACCAGGCTAAAATTCCTTGTAATATGCTAACTGTGGAACAAAGGGCCACAGGGTGTCATTAAGTCTTGCTTCAAAGAAGAGAGGAACAAATACTTAAACACTGGCCCCAGCCAAGAAAGCTCTAGCTGCGCTTTGTGAGAGACAAGCACATGTACTCTCGAGTGTTGTGCAATTAGTTACACCCGCTAAAACACAACCAGATCTGCAGTCATCTACAGCTACCGGCTCTGACCCAGAGCTGCAACCATTGCGGACTGCAGAACTACTTTCCTGTTGTTAGCTGCGGAACACAAGATGTCTTACCTTTTATTGAAACCACCGTGTGCGAAAAGTGAATAAACTGCTGATCTGAAATGTCACTGTACATGCTAACTTGCTGTTAAACTTGTCTTTGCAATTTTCGTACGCTGTTCTTTGCAATTGTAATTTCTCATAGCACCAGCAATCAGCAGTAAGTAGTATATTCTATAAGTAACATTACATGCTGCATACCTACTGCAACATAATCATATTATTATGAACACTTTTGGGTTAAAAAGCTTATTGTTGTAAATATGCAATAAAGGGTAAAATAGCAGTAAAGCCAACATCCCTGAGAGATTTTACATCCCCAGCGTTACAGATGTCTCCATCTTCACCTAACCCTGCTAATTAAAGATGTGATTAAACATGTGGTTAGTTCGGGCCTTTGCATCCCAGATTTGTCTCTGTGCTGAACTGGTTCTGGAGACTCTGCCAGGTCCCAGTTTGTCACCAGCCAGTCTCCTCACTGCCCCTGCACAGGAGGGCTTTATTTAGCTGGCTGCACTGGGGTACCATTAAATATAATTACATGGTGAGGAGGCCTCTCTAGAGCTCTGTGTAGCTGGCGAGAGAGAGAGAAGCATATCACTGTAGGAAGCAGCTCTTGTGCTGCACCGGGTGGAGTCAACTGTAACTCAATAAAATAACAGTATGCTCTCCTTGAACTGCACACCAAATGAGACGTAGGAGTACAGTTTGTACAACTGTTCGACTCTTTTCACTCAGTTGGCCTTGTAGGAACTGAAGGAGCCCTATGTTCAACCCTAATGGCATAAAAAGCTCAAAACAGTAAGATCCATGCAGGCCATATTCCACAGAATCTCCTGAGAAGCTGGGATAGCTGAGATACGTTGCTGCTAATCTGCTCTCTGGCTCAGACGCATGTTTGCTGCATGTGGAGAGATGTTTGGTGTTCCTCACCTTGATGGAAGAAAGCCCTGATGGTGTTGGCACGGCTAGCAGACCTCTCGGGGTACTGGAAGGCCGTGCTGTAGGTCGCAGCAGCATGCTCCCCCTCCCCCGATTGTGCCTGGTACAGGTCCAACAGGTACTGGGGCACTACGGCAGAACGAGGGGGCCGAGGGCGTCGCTGCAGGCCGAACATGCGCAGCAGCGTGGCCTCAAAGTCCCTCAGCACGGCGTCGTTCTGCTCCGGCCGACGGCCCTGCAGGCCCAGCACCCGCCGTCGCCCCTCCTCGGGGACCAGGCTGGCGCGGCCGCCCTCCCCCAGCAGGGCTTGGCACAGTAGTAGGACCATCAGCATTCGGTTACCAGCGACCATGATGTCTCTGTGTCAGGCGGGCAGAGGGGTGTCGGGGGGAGAAGAAGAGGTGGGGGCAAAGAAAGACGGATCAAGCAGACGGGGAGATGAAAGAAGGAGGTGGAGTGATGGGAGGAGTGTGGAGAGACAGAGAGAAAGAGAGAGAAAGAACACTTAGACTGAAGTTTCTCCTTTTCACCTCCCTCCCCCCTGCCTATGGCTAAGAAACATCTCCTAATGTAAACAAAAGCTCCTCCAGAAAGGATCTTTAATTGGCCTTAATCATTGTCCTCTTTTATTTACAGTGAAATATCAAATATGCCCTGTGTTACCCCTCCATAGTGTCACTCACATGAAGAATAAAATGGTAGAAAATAAGCTCTTTGAATAGAGTTTCAAGCAAGTCTTCTCCACATTTGCCATAAGCTTGATTAAACACAACAAGAAACCTAAAAGTCTTGCTCAACACAAAGAACTAGACAACACAGAGCCTCTCTAATGCAGCGAACCAGACGCTAACCAAGTTTTGGGTCAGAGCACCGGGCCTTTCCTCCAAGCAGACGTTGCCTGTGGCGCGAAGATGTGCCAAGGCGATGGGCTTTGCACACGTACCGACGGAAAACAGAGCCTGAAGAAACAGTCCATGTTTGTGAGATTGCGGCCGCGGGCGCGATCCTGGAGGAAACGTCACTCGCCACCGCGGGGCTGCTGGAGGTCGTCAGGGTGAACCTGGGCCTGGAACACAGGGGGACACTTATAGGACATCTCAACAATGACAGAGCTTTGTTATCACAAAGCTTCAGACAGATATACTATTTCAACCTATTAAATTGTCTAGCGGTCACTTTTTAAAATTATAAAAATTACAATATAACTCCAAGTAAATCCTTGCTAGAAAATATCATCACATATAAACACAGCGCTTAAGCATATTGATTCTCTGTTGAAAATTTTTCACAGGTCCTAAATTTATACCACCTGCTGCCCTAAACCATACCCTATGCATGGTCTAACTACCAAAAAATTTTAACGGTGTTACAGTACTTAAAATTTTTCTTATTGACATGTAACAAAGGAAACTGACATAGTTTGCAGGAGAGGAATGCTAGGCCTCTCACTGAACAAATAAATAAAAAGACGTCTTGTGAAGTGCCACACACGACGCGCAGTGAGGGGCTGATTAACTTTTAACTCGTATCTGGATACACTTATCTGTCCTTTTACATTACGTCCTTGTGTGGAGACACCTAAAAGCGTTCAGCCACCAAACACAGCCTACTGACCTAGGAAAAAACTTGGGGCGAGCAGGGCTACCGACCCCCTCCCTCTCCAAAGGCACTACTGAAAACGGCACACGGCAAGAAGCATTGATCAGTGGCCCCAATCTGCATTCAAATGGGGGATTCGTTTGTCAACAAAGGATTCCAAAACCTGCGCGGATCCCATCGCAAGCCATCGCTCAACCATTTAAGTGCACTTATCTAAATTGTGCTCTGCCCCCAGGTCACACCCAGTGGTCGTCCCTGGAATGGAGACGATGAGAAACTTTGTGCTCTCTGATGTATGCACCCCCCCACACACACACCCCCCCAAAGTGGAGGTACTGCTGTCTGTGGACATCCTAGGTGATAGCATTATAAATAATTAAGATTTAGCAATCTAACTGACCCAGTAGGTTACATAATGCATATGTTTGGTATTCATTACAACATGTCTACAATTCTTCCATCATTGCATACATTACTACTAACAGTATTTAGGTCTTCAAACAAGGTCTCAACATAAAATGTTTTCACTGAGATTCAAACCAAATACTGTGGTTTGATATTTATGCTTTAACAACTTCAGGCTGCATGAACGCAGGGTAATTAGGCAAACCAGATACTACCCCAATATCTAGCTTTCCTACAACATAAAACGTCTTGTGGTTTATGTGTGTTATGAGTGGCACGTCGTGACCATGTCCTGTAGTGTGCCTTTTGGGCAGGACAGCACCGTGCCTACACGGCCATGGAAATGTGTGTTCATGACAAATTGTTCAGTCACGTCTACAGACGTTGTATTCTTCGTACAAAAAGGACATTTATAATCCGTCCAGATTTCTAGAATTACAGGCACGGTCAACAAACTCAATTTATTTCATTAATGTTTTGTTGACCTTCCGAGAAAGGTGTTATAATTAAAAATGTTTAATTCTCTAGTTTAGAAAGTAAAGTCAATTTTCAAGTGTACTACGTCTCTCGCGTTATGGTATTTACAAAAGATGTAACGAACAATTCGGCACGGCGATGTTTGGGCTTCATAGTTTACGCGGTTCCTGTGTTAACAGTATATCGACGCATAAAACTTCCTGGGATTAAATTTAAAACCCTGTTTTTCACTTTAAAAAGTGTTAAGGTTTAGACGAAATTGTGTTGTTGTTGGTGTCTAGTTATGCTTTAAAACAGAGCCAGCATTAATAATTGAGAACAAGTTTTTTTTTTTTTTTTTTTTTACTCATGTTACGGACCCAGCTGAGAAGTAGAAAATTACGATTGCAGTTTGCCGAAAAGAGCGGAAAGCCTGTTCTGTACCGGCAAAGACAAACTTAAAAGTTTATAATTTTTTACTAATAAATGTTTAATACAAATAAACGGTTCGGTTAGGTTTGTTTCATACAAACATTTTGACAAAAGCGGTCATGACAGCGAATAAACAACGTCAAGAGCCCATTTATGATCAGAAAGCACGCAGTTAATTATTACATTTAATGAAATGAATGATAAATATGACTTTTTTCATTGTGTTAATATTATTCAAGCAATATATGGCGCATTGGTAAATAAGGCTTGGTAGGCCAACATAAATAGATTCCTTTTTTTTGTTTTACAGGTTTATCAAACAGCAGTTTGTAACTGAAAATTAGTTTAATCCTAAAGTGACCATTATTTTCATAATCCTGAATGATATATAACTACAATGAACGTATTTCAAGTGGCGCGCGACTTGCGGCGTGGGAATTAAGGGACTGAACGCGTTCAGAGCTGCTCGATGGACATCATTCACTTTATAAGCGAAAAGACGTGCTGCCAAATTAATCATATGACACTGCATCCAAGGCAATGTATGTCTTTTCGTTCCTATATTACCACAGCGCTCGTGGAAACGGGTGGTCTACAGCTGGACTGCATTACTAAATTGAAACCAAAAATGTGTCCGTACTGAGTATAGGAATGTTCATGCCGTGAACCAGAAGACACCCTTTAAAACGCAGGTAATCGTCCTAACACAAAAACGGCTCTGTGGTGAAATTCGGCCTGATCGATGGCTGCATGGGGCAGGTGTTTGAAAGATCATCGGCCAGTGATGGGGGTGCAGGGATAGGGCAAAGTCCAGGTACGTGCATGTCCCGACAGTCGCAATCTGCACATCAGCTTTACTTTGCAAAGAAGGAATAACAGCCCGACCACAGATGCACTGCGCCAATTTAGTATAACCACTATAAGTCACATTGTTCATATATTCTCAAATACAGTGTCTTTTAATAAACGTGAAACTATTATAGTTAGTGTATGACTTTGATTAAATATAATAATAAATGAAAAGAACTTGCAGACCACCTACAAATTTCATTTGATGTGTCAATGTATTTCATACGTTTCTCAAACGAATTAGACAGTATGCAGTCAACTCTTACCATAGGTTGCAGTCCAAGGACGTGCAAATGCTCTGGCCGATGTTAATAATATCACGAAAACACAGAAAAAATGTATATTTCCACCAGGAAAAAGAAGTCCTGGAAAATTTTTAAAAACTTAGCGAATAAGTTACGTGGAGAGAGTTAAGATGCCATCAGATCGTATTCCAAAAAGTCAGCGTGCTTTCTGTGTGATTCGCGCATGACCACGAAAAGCCACTTCGGTAATGGTCCTAAAGAGCGCTGCTGAATCGGAGAACTTCCCTTCTCAGAAGGTGCAGACCAGGCCGTGGTGCGAGCATGAAAGCCACTAACTGTTCTGGCATCTCAGGCTACATGCAGACTTTTTGTGTCCGCCCAATTTATCCTCCTGCCTCCTCCCCCGCTCCCTCTCTCCACTAACTATGTATTTTTTCCTCAACTCGTAGAGTCCAGACAGCCGTACGCACTTAAAATTCAAACATCGACTGAACAAAAAATTTCAAGGTGTATAAGGCTATTTGTTATTAACAATTATTAAGGATTTTGTATTATAATGTAAAGGTAATTTTTTAATCCACATGGTCTGTATAAACTAGTAAGTGCAATGACCTGAAATAAATTTGCTGTGTATAGTAATTTGCTTACTGTCAAAAATGTCTGTGTGGATATTTGGTGCCTTTTATAACTAGTAAGTGATCTTTACTGGCCCATTATGTCCTTATATCCTGTCATGTTAATGACCTGATAATTGTTGCTTAAAGGTTAAAGACCCCACCTTTGTTCTTGGCTGCTCTGTTTATACTAGTCTGCTATGGAAATGAAATGATTATCTAAGCACACATTCCCTCAGCTGACAGTTAAAGGGAGCAACTGAAACTAAGTAAGCCATGTGACCATTATTCCAGGTCCACCAGACCAACACGAAAAGGGACACATTGCTTGTTGTGTCATCACACACAAATATCTCTATTTGCACACATGCAAATCTGTCAAGAAGCACAAACGTTTTCAGGAAGGCTTTAAAATTATTATTTTTAAAACAAAACCGTACCTTGGACTCAGATAAGGTAATTGTACACTCGGTCAGAACAGTTTTGCATAATTGCTGGTGCAGCTCAACCAGGCTTCTGAAAGACAAGCCAAACCTCTCTTTTTGAGGGAGCTGCGTAGAAAAATTGGCCGCGATGGATGTTAAGCTGTAAATCTGCCGGGGCTCTCTCTGGTTCTGTTAGCTGGGTCACATAAGCGCCCTGAGAAAGCCACTCACGTAGAGAGGATTAGGGTGAGACTGAACAGTGGTCTAAACAGGAAATATTTGCCAGGGGCTCAACGCAAATGGCCTTGTTATTTCGCCTAGTTTATTTACTTTCATTCTCTTGTTTATTAATTGCACGAAATGGCAGAAACATCCACCATATGGCTCTGGGGTTTAGAATGTGAACTTTTCTGTCAACACAGTAACTTTATCTCTCACAAGCGTGCACACACGCACACATGCAAATCTTTGCAAGTGTGCAAAGACACACACACACACATGTATGTATGCTCAATGTTCTTTGAAAATGCATGTAAAACTGGTTTAACCCATTACTGATGATTCACCTGACCTAAACGGTTTCCTTTACACTCAACAGATAAGCAAAAGTGGTGCTTAATCAGTCTTCTGGGGTATTCCAGTTGTAGTAGGTACCATGAGAATGCTCGAATGTAGCTCGTCTTCTACATCACAAAGCCTTACCTGATCGTTGTCTTGGGGCTGTGTGAGTTATCACCGCAGTTCCCCGCAGGTGTTTAGTAACTCCTTCTAAATAGCGCTCATTAGGTTCATTAGTGCAGTCAACCCACAGATGTTTTTTCTCACCCATTGTTACTTGTCAGACGGAGACAGAACTCATCTTTGATTTACACCGGTGTCAATGGTGTAATTAAGGAATTTGTAAAGGTGCTTTGCTTGGGTATAGATTTTATCCTCTTTACTAAAAGCACAAAGTTTTTTTCTTCTTCTTCCTGGTTCCATGCGTAACCAATACCAGAGGCTGACGTGTTATTTCTGTATCCCCTCAATGAGTTGAAGTAAAAACAGCAGGTTAAAGGAGGCCGCTCAGTGTGGGGCTCCGATTCTGAAATTCAGACTCAGGAACGCTTCTGCCATATCGCTTTAGTTACTGGCTCCTCTGCAGGACCTTCGTGTTCATAACACCACCATAAGCTATAAATTACTGTTGAGTACTCACTTCTGATTTAGAAATATTATGATGATATTTACATGTTTCATGTTTTGCACTATGGATTAATGTATTTATGTGCATGTAATGCTTATGAACGGTCAACATGTCTCAATAATGTAGGTGCTTAGAGATCTTCTGTAAGGTCTTCTGCTGACAGAGTTACAGTCACAGTATTCTGCTTAGTTTGAATGGTAGTGCCAAGGGTCACGTCCCAGTTGCTCAGTACTTACACTTTAGATGGCAAAACTTTGACTTCTGCCATTTGCAACATGTTTTTATGAATGGGACACAAGGAATCCATCTTGTTTGTTTCAAAATTCAAATGATGTGTTGTGTTTAGCAAAGGAAATTTAATGGCCCTCAAGACAGGAAGCGGAGCTGCTCTGTGATGGACGGCCTTTTTCTTGTTTCAGCTTTATTTTCTAACCACAGTCTGAAAGTTATTGCTCTGCCTTCACAACTTAATTGGCTAAACCGTACGTCCCTGGGGGCATTTCTTCAGTGAGCTGATCTGCCCTGTGGCTTTCACGTTGCCAAATTTCAGCTTAGATGCAAAGAGATAGCACCCTGCTGTACAGTAATTAAGTTCTAGAGATCAAAAGGCGTTTTGAAAAGCCTTTGCCGCCCCACTCGTCTCTCCACTTCTCTGCAGGCAGCGATGTTTCCCGCCCGCGTGCCTTTTGCTTTCCCGTGGAAGCCGAGATGGGCTGCCCTTTGCCTTCTCCAGCTCAGGTGGGTTCTGTGTTAACCTCAGCCCTGTTGATAATTATGAGTTCGCTGATCTGCTTGTATCCCCCCCCCCACTCACCCCTCAGGGAGCTGAATTCACGGGCCTCGCCAAACCGTCAGTTAAGGATCAGTGCTGAAGACTTCTCTGCTTTTGACACTGCCGACGGTTGACAAAGCAAGTAGAAGCCACAAGAGAAATACAACTCAGAGAGATTCCCTTGCAAAAGAACAGGTTAAGGTTGTGTTACGTGTCTTTAATTTCCCTTCCAACTGCCTTCCAAAAGCTGCATGCCTTCAAACTATTTCTGTGTTCAGTTACTGCGTTGCAAAAGACTGCTAAATGCAACTCAAAGATAAAGGATATTTGAAGCCTGTGATTGCACCTGCCCATGTTTAATGGACATCTGTTCCACATAGTTTTCCAGGCTTGGTCTTAGTGAGCTCCAAAGATCTCTGAAAGTAGTCAGGTTTGTTACATGCCAGACTTTTTTAATGATTGTGTTTGCTATACATCTAGGCACACATAATAACTATTTGAAGTTTAAGGTTAATATTACATGAAGAACATGGTTAAAGCTGTCTTGCACGATAGCCACTGTAATGTACAAACTGATTTCTAAGACACAAAATTATTTTTGGCAAATACGTGATTTCAGCAACAGGTCAGGTTGTATATAAAACTTTCTGTGTGTAACGTTAAACCATTTTTGTATATATTTTTCATTGTTTTTTTTTTTGTAGTTTGTTGTAAGTTGAACTTACTTGGCTGTTGCTATTTCCAGACCTAAATACATTCTAAGTGCATCTTATTATAAATAGTTTGGAGGCCATTTTACCCTCCTCCTACATCCCAGTAAACACTGCCATTGCTCAACCGCTGGTAATGTTAGTCAGAGTGCGAGACATGCAGCCCCTTGGGGCTCAAGTGACCAATTTAAATGCCACAGTGAGTCATGGCAGTAAAGCGTTCCAGTAAGTGTCCACCTGTGAGTGCGCCCTTCTCCCCATGTTGTGTTTGGTGGGCTCTCAGAGCCGACCCGGGGATCCGCCCCCGCTGCTCAGTATCGCCGCACACCTTCCTCGGGATCTAACTAACGTGATGCGTTCTCCACGGCAGACCTGAGCCTTAGTCATCCATTAAACACAGCTCTCTCTAGGCCGGCTCCTGGCACGAACATCCTTCACCGCAGCCGTCCTCGGGCCTCTGTAATGTTCTTATGTGCCCTGCCATAACCTCCACCCTCTCCCACCCCCCACCCCCCCACACACCCTGGCCCACTCCCCACCCTCCTGGGTCCCGTCCCTCCTCCGGTTTCCATCCGTCCCTGAATTCTCAGCCCATTCATTTCGAGCTCACTCGTTCATACAGTGGAAGCTGGACAAACATCCTAATCCCCCAAATGGAAGTGGCGTGTAAACTTGTGAAAGTACAAGTAAACAGTGCAAGTCTCTCGACGCTGGTCTGCGTGAGCATCGACGTTGCGACCTGGAGCTGACCTGCCAACCCCTGTGTAAGATCACAGGCTCCTCTAGTTTCGTTTCTGAAGCCAAAGGTAAAGTTAAATAAACAAGTACTGGGGAAACAGCACAAACTTCACGTCTAACAACAGGGACTCGAGGAATGCACAATCCTCTGAATGCTTTTTTTGAAAAGCTCAGTGACTAATGGATTTCCCATATCAATAGACAGACATTCCACCTGTGTGCTTATAAGATGAAAATAACAATTTAATGAGCGAAAGAATTACACTGTCACTATCTTCCCATAGCACAAGTATCATTTCTGTCTGTGTGGTAATGCTGTTATACCCAGGAGTGGATGTAATTACATTGTTATGACTTTGTAATGACAGAGATAATAGAGACAGGAAGTGAAGGAAGGTAAAAACATCACAGGGTCACGGGGTGGCATATGAGTGTATCTGACAAGAAGAGCCAATGGAGTAAGTAACTTCTGCATTCCTCCAACTAACTGGGCAATGAGCCACGTTTGCTGTCGGTCTTCCATTCAAAACAAGAGGTGTTTAAATCCTGCTCTTCTGCTGTTGTCATTACTAGCTTGGCCCACACAAATCTTAGGGATCTGGCGATGAGCATTGCTACTTGGTCCTTGGCAAAGGAAATGCTGTCCAGGTCTTGTTTTGAGGGGCGTTCTGATTGGCTGTTGCATGTTGAGTGGGGGTGGGCCCTCCTGGCCTCCTCTCCCATATGTCTGAGGGGCAGAAACCAGGTCTGTTTGCTCAATAAGCATAACGGTCCCAAGCTCCAATCTGGTACACCTTGTTGAAATGCCAAACGCAGGTGTTCCTCCATACACACATACAACAACCCAAATGAACATGAATGCAAGTTTGTCATTTTATACTGCGCACACACACTGGTAGACATTACACATCCATTTCATCCTCTTACAATATTCGACAGCAGCACCAATTCCTGCTGGTTTTAGATTTGAGACCAGCAAGGCTGGATAGGGACTGCTGTGACCGCTGCACCAACTGCCGCATGCCGAGAGCGCTCTGTTCGCTGGAGTTCCCATCATGCCCCGGGGCAGAACCTATCCATTACCATTGTCTTCACAGTCATGTGCTAGAGGTCACAGTAAAACTCAGACGGGAGGCGTGCCTGGAAAAGCTGAGGGGAAAAAAAAAACATCAAATGACTGGTGAAAAGTAACTCAACACGGAACCCTGCTCTGATCTTAAACACTTGCATACTGACTGCAGGAAGCAAGATTCCAATCTAAACACGGCTTTTTCCTAAATCAATTGCAGTTGCCCTCGGACCTTGAAGTAAACATATGGTACCCGACACACTTTGACCCAGAATGAAACCATTACAGTGATCGACAGCATAGAGAAGCTTTAAATAACTCAAATAATTCATGTTGAATCCATAAACGCCATGCAAAAGAGTAGCCCCCCCCCAAACACACACACACACACACACACACACACACACACTGACCCAATGTGTTCGAACAGTGGTGCACAGTGAATTCACTCCGCTTAAAGATAGGCTTTTAGGATATCGGCACATGTTTTGTAACAGTCCCTGGTATTCAGCCAAGTTACATTTGAACAAAAGACTAAGAAAAAGTAAATAGTTTCCGAGATGTCCTGCTTTCTCCTCTGCCTGCTTGCTTGCCATATATTCACTTTATTACAGCCCCTAGCATAATGCCCCCTTAACATTTCATCCCATTGAGAAGCTCTTAAGTGTTAACTGTCTCTTTTCAAACATCGACATTTAATACACCATATAAATCACTCGTTGGACCCGTTGTTCTTTCAAGAATGCAATTACATGCTTTCAAATAAAACTTGAAAGGACCCTGCATGTTTTAAACCCCAGTGTGCGCTTGTAGGACAACGGGAAGGAATTCCAAGCAGTGGGAACACACTACATCCCAATATGGCCTTCCTGTGGAGACAGAACAGACGACAATCAATTGCAGGATGCAAGAATGGCACATACATGCTTCCAATTTACTCTTGGGAGCACACGTTTTTGGATAAGCGGGAAAAGAGGTTTGTCAAAAAAAAGTCACAAACCTTATACCGATTGTTTACAATTGGACTACTGAAAATCCGTTCATTTAAAGCAGTGGTGCTTATATTGATTTCTGTTCTGACCTCTGAGACCCTGATCATATTTATCTTGAGAACATCTCTCCCTAACCTAAAAGGATATCAGTTCCGCAAGGGGATCGTTGTGAAATATTTGCACAAGCTGTTCCCTGAAAATGTGCATTTGGTTAACCACCCGCAACCTGTGGAAGACTTCCACATTTCTCTTTTCAGGCCTCCAATCGAAGGGCTGTCTGTCTTCAGTTATGTGCTGATTAATGGCTGTCAGAACCAAGCACACAGATGTAATTCAGAGCAAAGTGACATGAACTCGGTTAAAATTTGTGCAGACCCAATTTATTTGTTTCTACTAATTATGACAGTTACAAAGCTCAAATGAAACTGCTAAACAAAATATGGATTTAGGTTTATTTTTTATCTTTGCATGCTTGGTGTCAGTAACTGAAATGTCTTTCTTGGACTGTTTCATTAAATATTTGTCCAAACTCTGCATATACAGATATATGGTTGTTTTTTTTGTGTGTGATGAATAACTAAGTATTAAAAACAAAAAATTCTAAACAAAAGTTCAAAATGATGAATTTTTTACACAAAATGAAAAAAGGAAATTGTCGTAAAACCTTTCTGCAGTTTTAACTACGACACATTTTACAGAGTAATTACAATGTGGAAAAGAATGACAAAATAAAGGTTTTATCTGATAATTTCTTTGCACTCTAACCTAAATTCTGGAAAAGCATTTATATAGACACACTAATGAGAAACATAAATACACTGAATATCTTTCATCCTGATTATTCTCTCGTTGACATGTACATGTAGTAATCGCCAGCAGTCAGTGCCAACAATCATACAGTATTTACATTTTGTATATCTGTTTGGAATTGTACCACATCTACACAATCACCACGTTCTGACCAGACAGCAAGCCTGGGTCCACATCAAGCTTTGATATATCACCAGTTTCGTACTTGTACCGCTGTGTTCCCCAGTGTAATCTCACACTGCCTAAAACTGATGTAGATTTTACAGTTTGCACAGATTTATCACTGATACCATTTCAGGTTAGCGGTGTTCAGCAGCAAATCACACTTTGAGGCACCGCAGTATTCCCAAGACATAAGGTGATTTGACAACAAAACTGACCACACTACAAAAAAGGCTAATAGGGATGAAAAAAGAACAAGCTCAGTAGACTTCCTTCCACACTCCTCTTTTCTGCGATTCCAGGGTAGCGTTTATGATGATCTAATTCCAAACACTGTAATTCCTCAAGTCAGTTTACTTTACGATGCTCAAAGCAGCGTAATTCCCTTCACAACAATGACTGAGCCCAAGAGTGTGTGACATCATTGACGCCAAGTGCACCGACCAGCGGGGCTGGTCAACATCCACAATGGTCGTGGCCCGGCCCGGCAAACGGCTGACAGAACATGTAAGATGTGACATGTAGCAGCGGCGAGGGGTGGGGATGGGCCTATGGTGATCGCTGGCAGGTCACATGACGTAATGCCAGTGAGAGACAGTGTCACCGTTGTTCCCCTAATGCACAGCTGCCAGCACCTAGGCCTGGTTGCGTATCCGCAGCACCATCCTTACCGTGAGCTTGTGCCAAGTACTTTAACTTGTGGGCTGCCTTGCACCTTGCCACAGTTCAGTAAAGGCACAGAGAACAGACTCAGCTAATTAGATCCACATTGCTAGGCAAAGTCCTCAGGGGCAAGTGAACGTGACACACATTTTCCGCTGTTAATAAAAAATCAATAAAAGACATTTCTCCCGTGCGTTAAGCCTGCAGTTTCTTTATAGCAGGACGTGGAAGTCTCCTGCCGTTCAGGATCACACCAGGAGTTTGGCTTGCACACGGACTGGGAAATGGCAGGGACGGGGCACCGTTAACATCCCGCTCCTGTTCAATGTGGTCTGTTCAGAGGAAAACAACAATCGGGGGATTAGACAGTCGATCCTCTCCACATGGGAGACGCTACGTAATTTCTTGTTTTTTGGGGGAGGGCGATTTACTGGCAACAAGCCCTTCCAGGTTCTGAGCCACAGAGCCGAGCGCACACACACACACACACACACACACACACACACACACACACACACACACACACACACACACACACACACACACACGATGGTTTCTCTGTGTGTGTTGAAACTGTGCAGGTCAAGGCCATAATGCTGGAGTCAGTCCTGAAATGCCATCTTTTTGAAGAGATCACAGTGGAAAGGGGGTAGGATACTCTATAATCACCATAACAAATTATGAAAATCACTAATTAGCTGCATTACTGATCTTGTCCTGTCTCTTGTTCTTTGAGTTTTTAAATATTTTGATTTTGTATAGCAAATTTTTATTTTTTTTGAAAAATTACATCTTTTTGTTTCCACTGTTCAAGTCAGATGTATGTGTGCTTCTGCTACAAAAAAGCATTAGACTTTGTTGTTCCTCATTGCTAATACTATTGATTAATATTAAGGATTCTTAATTACTAATGGCACTAAGCATAAAATGATACCTCCTACACAGGCAGCAACAACAGACTGTTCAACTCACTGGTCCTCCAGAGTTGTTTTCTTAAATTGTTCAAATTTTCCTCGCTTGCATATTTAAGAGGTTTCTTTATTTTAATATCTCTCTAAGTGTCGTTTCCACTAATTTAGGATTCCACATTTTGCGCATTAAGGACCGTACATCCATCCATCCATCCATTCACTTTACTGCCGTATCCAATTCAGGGTAATGGGAAGCCAGGAGCCCATCCCAGGAAACACAGGGCACAGGGTAGGGTGCCAACCCACCACAGGGCAGGACCATATATGCGTATAATAATTTCTGTTTTTCATATCACATTGTATTCTGAGTTAGAATCTAAGTCTCTGTCAGCTTTGGAGTAGTGGGATCGATGCCTGCATTCTCCATAAATGAGGTGGCATCTTTCAAGACCCTTCTCTTGACCTCTCATTTTCTGAAGCTGTCTGGTGGCTCAGGCTGGGATGCAGAAGTCTCCTGGTTTGAACCCCAGCCCAACCACCTGGTGTATCCTTGAGCAGGGTACTGAAACACATGTGGCTGCCCACTGCTTCTCCCAAGGAAGTCGCTTTGGATAAAGGTGTTTGCTAAATGAATAAATGTAAATCTACTTGTACAAGAGGATGTCTGAAAAAAAAATAATAAATGCTTTGAAAGCGGCCAGCACTGTGTGACATTTCAGATCAAGAGCATTGAGTTGGGTTTGTTCCACACACGTACTGTCCGCTGTCACAAGAAATCACAACAGACTGAGGATAAATCCAGACCAGACCTATCCTAGGCCCAAGCAGTGACTACAACATGAGCGGCAAGCTCAATAAACTGACCCTGAATGTGGCACGTAAAAAGAAGTGACAAAAATCACAAACACATGTAAGGAACGGGAGCGTAGTGTTTACACACGGGTTCGATGAAATGTGTCGATCTACTCCTAGCATGTTAAAGAAAATCAGATATGTAGGCGATCGCAATCTTTCTGTCATCAGCTTACCAGCTTGTTAACGCTCTAGCGGATGAATCATGTAAACGAAACGATGTGGTGAGCAAAACCAGTCCAGGCTCTTAGTGTGTTGCTTTTAATTAGCACGATTTAATGCAAGGGGGAGTTCTATTCAATTCCCGCCACGGCAATATACTTTATGTGCGGTTGCTGAAAGGATTATAGATGAGCTCATTTTTTTTTTCTCTAAAGAGCAGTGAAGAAACATTTTATTGTAACCATTCTCCATACATGAGCACGTTGTCCATCAGTAGCTGTCTCAGGCTCGCCATCCCTCACTTCCACAGCACTCCAGCTGACATGAGTAGAAAAGGGTTAAAGAGGTAAAGATCGAGGTCGGGTAACACGCAACTGCATATCCAGGCTGACTTCATATGCCTTGTTGTAGAATGGGAGTTAACACAGAACTGCTGACTATCTGCCCTGCTGTCATTCCACAGCTCAATGTGTTCCACTCGTCTACCACTGCTGCCACTATTGTGTTTTATGGAACTTAGAGGAAACTACGGAGAATTTTATAGCTGTATAACATTTACGAGAAAGACATGCAAAATACAGATGGAGGGATCCAGGCATTGCAATGACGTTATGTTTTATTTGTTCTGTTGTAAACCAGGTAATACCTGCTAATTTGCTGCTTTGCAAGTGTATGTCCTAACCACTTCCAGGCTGTGCTGTCCATGGTGAAAATAAGGGATTCGTTGCCTAGATTGCAGTAAAATAACAACAAATGCAACATTTGGATGGTCATAAAACTTAGTATGGGAGTCTTTCTCTGATCACAAGGGTAGGTAATCAAGCAGCATTTGGGAACTTGTCAATATACAGCATATAACTTGGAGTTTTTATTGTATTATAAGAGGATATCAATGCCTATAAGACATGAAAATAAAGACTGCGGCTCTACATATGAACATGTTGGAACCTCATGGCTGTCACTAACAAGAGTCGTAAACAAATAGGAGGACAAGCTGACGTTGAACTGGGAACTGTTTAATTCAGTAAAAGCAGGAGAACAGCAGAACTAAATGGGCCAGACATGGTTTATGAGAATTGACAGTAACAGTCACAACTCTCTGGTGTCAAGGTTTCTTTCATAATTCATTGTATTCATATGTTACTGGAATGTTTAAGAATATTGAAAATTGCCTTTGAATCTTGGATTTTTGAAAATAGCTTTAATAACGTAACAGGGGTTTTGGTTGATATGTTTTAAGCAGAAAATCACCTGACATGTCTTTGTAGGTATTTTGCAGCATTTCCCAGGGACACAGAGTACATGTGGGTGACTCTACCTTCATTATTCACTTTTATGATCTAGAGATTGGGCAGGCCAGGTCATTATTTTGGTCCTTCGTGTTCCTTCTTTAAAAGGCACTTGCAAAACTGCTAAGGTGTGTTTTGAGCCATTATGCTGTTGAAGAATAAAGCTCACCACACTAGCTGTATCTGTGATGGATCCCTGAAGCATGCTGGGATAGCCACACTGGATCAGATTACTAGCGACTTGCTAAAGGTTAGCCCTGACAATGGTATTGGCTCCCTGTGGTTTACAGATGGATCCACACACGCACAACTTAATCCATTAACAATATGAGTTGACACCATGTGCAGGGTATATGTTACATTGTATGCTACCTGAAATAGGTGGCAAGTCTGCCGTGGCCCTGTCTGGGAGCAGCAGTTGGAAAATGGTGGAGACATGAATTACTAAATCAGCACATTTGAAAAAACATGTTCTTTAACATAAGTAGCATGGTGGCTCAGAGAACAATACTGTTGCCTCATGCCATGTTGTGGATATGAATGTGACTCGTAGTAAAGTGTATGTGGTGTTTACATGTTTTCTGTGTGCAATCGGTGACCGCCTGGGCACCGTATGAGTGGGATGCCTTGTTAGAGCTGCTGACTCCTAGTGTACCCCCTTGGATGAAGCTTTGCCCGAGGGACACCATGAGCCTATTGAAAGTTATTTCAACACCTGGAGCAGTGGAGGACTATATTGTGTTATTTACATCAGACTGATACTTACATTTATAGTCCCAATAAGTACCTGTTTATTCTGTAATGTTAACATGCCCAGGAGGGGCTGGGCAGCCAGTCAACCTTGGGCCCCCAGAGGTTTTTCTCCACACTGTGGTGTTTTTGGTTCCTTTCCTCCATTGTTGTCTGGCCTCATTTGTATTTATTCCTAATGCTTATTCTTTAACATCTGCAATTTCTTCTGTAAAGCACATTGTTGTAAAAGGCACTATATAAACATAAATTGAATTGAATTGTTATGTGTCAGTTACCCCTGGTTATTCAGGTTTCCCCCAACAGTCTTAAGACATGCAGGCCATTTGGATTGGACAGCCTGCATTGCCCTTTGTGTATGTGCTCTGTAATGGGTTAGAGCTTTGTCTAAGAAGCACTCTGCCTTACTGTCTGCTATAGCCAACATGCCACCTGTAAAGTTCTTACAATTTGTCAAATGAAGACTTACCTTCATTTGTTAAGGTAATTACGCATTTCCTCGTTCAACTGAACATATATGGCAATTTTGTAGTTTTTTCACATCAGAGTAATCATGTACACTAAACAATATTTGGTGAAAAGGTTAATTAGGTTAGAGCTTAGTTACCTCAAACAACACCAAACTAATGAGTTGGTGAGCCACTGTTCTAACACGCGTTTCAGAGCTTTAACTGACATGGACTGAATAAATCTGAATAAAGTACTCACACTTTTGATGTTTGTTTTCCAATTTTACTCAATTTACAAACTTCATTATTTAAAGCAATTGGCTTGTCTGCAGAAATAAGCCTACATATTGTGTAATAATGTTTATGAACAAATGTTTGACATGGCAAACTGTGAAGAGACCTAGTTTCAAGCAAGTGCACTTAAACGTTTGATTGGTACCATGCATCACAAAGCAGGTCTTCACTTGTGGGCCTACCATATGGTGAGGAGAACATAATAATTTGGCCACTCCTCTGTTTTCATGTCCTTTCCTCCTCTTCCTCTCCCTGTCATCTTTGTTACACAGTGTGGAACCTAGATCTAGAATACTTGAATATCAGAGAAAGTCCAGTCTCAGCTCTTTGCCTTTATATATCTTTACCTCTCTGTCCTACTGCCAGCCCAAAACCCTGCCCTTAGTGCATGCTGCCTTCCAAACCGTTCTTCTCCCACACTTTCAGTCTCCAGGAATACCATACAATACACACACTGCTCCACATAAACACACACACACACACACACACACACACACACACACACACACACACATGCAGACGTCTTCTCCAGCTATCCCAGACTGCAGCTCATAGTGTGGAAATGCTTCCGTGCAATAAAAGTAACATATATTTGGTTTACTTTGGTCACTGCCCCTGTAATGAAAACATGAAAGACGTTATTCTCTTTAGCTCAGGAATCCAGCAAGGGAAGCCTTAAAAACACTTAGGCGTCTTAGAAGATGTATTTAAGTGATCTTAGTTTTAAGCTAAACACATGGTAAGAAAACAAAAGCGCTGAACTGTGTTGCAAATTCTTCAGTGAAGTTCTATAAAAATATACCCAAACTGTATTTTGAAGACAAATCGAAAAGTTCTTTTAAAAAGGCTTAGATGTCATCATCTATTGATTTGTGTAGGTGCAACGGTAAAATGGTATGCCATCATTAAAAAAAGGAAAAAAAAAACAATGTCAGGATGTCACAGAACTGAAGGCTGGGTTTAAAAGCTTTTCTGCACACTTCCTTTGAAGAGAGGCCTTGCAAGGAACCAGCTCTACTCAGAGTCTGGACAGGCAGTCATCCAGATTCCAGCGCAGGCTCATAATCATCCCGCAGCGCGTGTAATTATGTGTGTGATGTCATCGAGCTGGGGGGGTGCGGGGGGTGGGGGTGGCTACCAGACGTCTCCCAGGCCGCTTGGTCAGTTTTTCAGGTTTGTAATCAGGCATGTTTGCGTTGGGAGGGGAGGCTCGCGTCTGACACTCTGAGCCCCTTCCCCCCGCCTCCCTCCACCCCCCTCCCTCACAGCAGAGCTCGTGGGTTGGTGCCACAGGCGACCAGACCCGGTCGGGAGTGCCTCTGGCCCACGCCCGTAGCCAATCCCACCCACATGAAGCCACATTAAAGCTGGAGGCTAGGGCAGCCAGCCTGCTCTGGGTCTGCAAGGAAACGTACACGTGCTCAGGGAGCCTCCTGAACGCAGCCCCTCCTGAACATGGCCCTGTAACCAAGGCCCACGGTCACCTCCCGCTCCCTCCTCCTTGCTTGAAAAGAAATTAACTGCAGGTCTTCTTAGAGAGAAAAATTATTTCCAGGAGTTCCTATCTGTAATTTAAATTAATTTGCTGCATGCAACCCTTGGACCAATTGATTGTGATCGTGTGTACCTGGTCACCTTGTCACATGTCTGAAGCTGGGCTCTCCGTGTTGGAATATAACGACTCCCCTTAATTTTCCCTCCTGAACCTCATGGCATGACGTATAATCTTGGCGGATTCTGTTTAAAATAATTTGTTCCAAGTGGTGCAAATCCATGTGTGAAAACTTTAATGTTTTTTTTTGCAATATTTGAATTGTGGAAAAACAGTGTAAAACACAATATTCTCTATAGTGTGCATTATAATGATGTGTGGTGTAGAATAAGCCACCTCCTATCCTGGATCTTACCAAAAATTTACTCTTTTGTTAATTGTATTATGGCAAATTGTGTGTATTTTATTGGCACAGTAAAGAATTATATTGCCTATAATTCTATTATTACCCTTATAATAATATTTAATATAGGACCATACATGCTTTTAAATTTTATATACAAATAAAAAACTGATTATGCCACTTAAAATCACTTTTTATGCTTTCAGAACTACAAAACCTGATGAACATGTTTCATTTGCTTAGTAGATTTACTAAGATGAAGTGATACTATTTATGGTGCTCTGTATTTTATCAAGGTTATTAGGTTATACATCTACAAACACAATACCAACGTTACAACAGGAGAATCACAGTTTTCAATGTTCTGGAACTTGAAATGACCACTTTTGAAGTCTTTAATTTCTACTACCCGCCGATCTCATTGAAAAGTGTAGTAAACTATATATAGTAACTATATATACAGTAAAATATACATTTGACAGTCTTCTCCTCAATTGAATTGGTGAATTTCAATTAATAAAATACATATAGGTCTAGGTTATCCAATAATATTGTCACTAAAATTTTTATTGACCACTGTTTCATGTGTCCAATTGGAAGGAGGTACGCTCGTGGGGTTTATAAGATA
>JABJVR010000034.1:4521988-4533265 GCA_025773905.1 Chitala chitala | reverse complement strand
AAATAAAATAGGCAGCACCACAGTTATCCCAGAAATAAAACCATGGTGTATCATAAAATATCAACATCTCAGGAAGACAGACCTATGTCTCCATGCTTAGTGATTGGACCAGAATGGATCTTCAGGATGTCCAGACGGGCCTGCTCATTGGGCAGCTCAATGTCTGTATCGGGGGACCACAACATCAAAATATCAACCATCTTAAAATGTCAAAATCAATAGAAATTCAGTAGACAACAGCACGTGCATGCACAGATGCAATGTATAATGTGTACAGAAAAGTGAGCTTACGAATTTTACGGTCCAGCCTGCCAGGTCGTAGGAGTGCAGGGTCCAGGGTGTCTGGCCGGTTTGTAGCCATGATCATTTTGACTCTGTGTAGGGTGTCAAACCCATCCATCTGGTTCAGCAGCTAAACAGGAAAAACATCAATCCATTATACTGTTAGAATTCATAAGTTAGCAGAAACAGAACAAATCCTAACAATGAAATGCAACCTTCTTAACAAGTCATGGCAAAATCAGCCATACCTCCATCAGTGTCCTTTGAATTTCTCTATCAGCAGACGTTCCTTCAGAAAAGCGACGGCCACCTACAAAAAAAAAATCAAAGCACTATTCAGAGGTTTTTCCACTACCCAGTATAACTCAGTTTTTAAAAAATGCTATTCTCTACTTAGCACTTCACAAGGTCATGGGAAACAAGGTTACCAATAGCATCAATCTCATCCATGAAGATGATGCAAGGCTGGTGATCCCTGGCATAGTTGAACATCTCTCGGATCAGTCTGGCACTCTCCCCGATGTACTTATCCACGATAGAGCTGGACACCACCTAAAAGACACGGGACAGCTGTGGTCACTCACTCACACACACACACACAAAAAACACCTTGCATTACAAAATCAAACCAATAAACAAAACTCACCTTCAGGAAATTGCAGTCAAGCTGACTGGCCACTGCTCTGGCTAACAGTGTCTTTCCAGTTCCTGTTGTAAAAGATGGCTGACAGTGAAACCCGTCTCTTTATATTCACATTAGTGTTTACAAACGAGTGTCATAAGGGAACACAAAAGGACAGGGGCATGTTGACCAAAAGCAATTGTGAGTGTATCCCCCCCAGCAAAGACCTTGGATGTTCTACAGGAAGCTCTGGTGTCAACATGGCACAGCATCCTTATTCAGACACTTTACTGAATCATAGCTGCATTATTATGAGGAAGTCATATCACCAACTGAGGGAGTGGGTCATAACGATTTGATAGGTCAGTGTATTTTAAGCCTTATAACAATTCACTAACCAATAAAACTAAAGGGCTATAAATATTTAACAGAACAGACAAATACTGAGACAAAATGAAGGTATTTTCACCTGGTGGTCCATAGAGAAGACAGCCCTTTGGTGGAATGATGCCCACTCTGTGGAAGAGCTCTGGGTTGGTCAATGGCAGTTCAATCACCTGATGGGGCAGTTAAACAGTGTTAAGACCAGAAGCGTGGAGCTAAGGTGTACATGTAGCTATGGGATCAGCATTACTCACCTCCCTGAGCTCACGGATCTGTTCCGAAAGGCCCCCGATCTCTGAGTAGGACACACTTCCTGGGTCCTCATGTGACATGTTATACACCAATGGATCAACCTCTCTAGGAAGGTACCTATAAGCACATGTTCAAAGCTCAAAACTGGCCAGCCATCCACATATTTACACAATTACCAAACCCATAGATTTAACTGTGGACTATGCTTAAGATGTAACTTACACAATTAAATTAACGCACAAGTATAGAAACTAAGTTTAACCCAAAAGCACCGAACATGTTCTTCCCTTAGGTTTCCTACCTCATGATGGTCAGGGTAGTCATGTCGAGCGCCACTCGAGTGCCAGGTTTGAGCTTGGTTTTATCCAGCTGAACTCAACAGAAACCACAATCAGAATAACCTTATCTTCTGGACATCTGAGGACTATGGCTCAGTTTCACCTCGTACCTAACAAACCAAAGACTTACTTGTCGACGGCACCCAACAACGTAGCGAGGACCATTGGTGGCTTTCACAATAACTGCAAAGACAAAGTATGTGGCTCAATACTTAAATGTTCAACCATTAATTGTTACATTAAAAACTCATCATGCTAAGACCTTCAGCAATTATTGTTGAAGTCTGACTGCACCCAGTGGTGTCTATTCCCTGGTTTTCCTTTGAACAAGGGTATGTCGTGTCAGTACTGTACTCACATTTCTCCTCAGTCAGCTGTTTGAGGACCTCACCAACAATCTGCAAAAAATATTTTTATGTGAAATACCACTGCTACCATACATCAAAGCACAGTCCACAATTAAACAGAAAATTCTACCAGAATCCCTGTTTAATTGCTTCATTAACATATACCCCAAGATACTTTGAATCAAATAACATTAAGCATAATCTTAAATTATTGCATGTGTCATCTTTATTTACACGTCTTAGCATTGTCACTGTCCTAAAGCAGGCAGTTCATGACTAAGCCTTGACAGAACCAATCCAACACACTTTACTGAACATATAAAACGGTAAAACAATAAGGCACACAACCCATATACTGCAACTGCACTTTGTTGAACAATTGTAAATTTAGTTTCAACATTCGGATAGTCTTACCTGGCCCACACTTTGCAAGGCTTTCAGATCATTTTCGGACTTCTCGTATTGCTTCGTAAGTTCTTTCAGCTGTTCTCTCACTAAAACAAGAGCAACGCTGCTCAAAAACGATGACTTAGGGGTACCATTAACAGCCCCGAGTTGTTAATAATCACCGCTGATGGCAGGTATCTACTACAAAATGGCCAACCATCTTGAAAAACTATGAAACAAACATTTTTAAAAATTAGATAAAAAAAATAAAATAAAAATTAGACAGACGTCCTAATTTATAAGCACCATAACGGTTTCAACGTGACACAAAACATCTGATAAAGACACAGTAAGATTACACAAAAGCAGCTGTTTACTAAGATGATTTTAGCGAGTAGCATGACAAAGCGACTTGGGCCCCGGCTGTGTGTGTGTGTAATGACGGATGAAACACACACTCACGGTACATGAGTTACACGGCGATCCGCACGTGAAGCCCAAGTCGGGGCAGTGCGGCACTTACACTCTTTCAGACGGCCGTCTATCTCTTTATGCTCCAGCAGTTTCTTCCTGTAGTCCTGCAGTCCCTTCTCTCTGGTGTCCGCCATGTTGACTCACATGGGGAGGGAGAGACTCTCATGACGCAGTGTGTGGGGTGGGGGTGGGGGGGGGTAGTTAACAGTACAGGAGTCCATCCGGGTACCGAGTCTACGTAATCACCATAGACGTGCCTATCAGTGACTGACAGTGCGCAGTTTTCATATTCACCGGCCTCAACGAAGTTTGTTATTAGTGTTTTGTATGACTCTGTATGTGTAAAAACATAAAGTTTAAAAAGGACTGAAGGTAGCGTAAAACGACTGGAAAATCAAAAGAGAAACTCAGTGATGGGTTTTTGAAGAAATGTAATACAGCGCACTGTCTCAGAAGACCTGAGAATCCGAGAAAGTTTTACCTTTGTGTATCAGTGTACATATTATTTTTATTACTTAAAATTAGAATGCTGCTGTTGTTGTTGTTGTTGTTGTTGTTATTATTATTAGCAGCCTGGTGGCTCAACGGGTAGAACATCAGGCTGGGATCCGGAGCTCCCCTCAGGGGACAGGTTAAATGCAGCGTAACCTTGATTTCTGAAGTGTTTTTGCGCAAGGCATTGTGGGTGTGGCGCGAGCGAGAGAAGGGGGGGGTGTGATGTGAAGTTGGTCGCCCGCACTGTCTTGCAGTGTTGGTGTACATTAATAAAGAAGATTGGGAAACCAAACTGTAACCTGCTCAGTACCCACAGCCAGAGAAACTGGAGCCCATTATTCCACCAAAAAATAAGGGTTACAGCAGAGAAGCAGTTTCCATCTGGGATTAATAAAGTACAATAAATTTAAAAGAATGAATAGTAGTAGTAGGAACTGAAAATCTGCTGAAATCAATATATCAAGTTCTAATTAAATGGCGTCGACTACTACTACCATCTTGTAAACTTTCCTTCTCACTCTTGCAGATCCCTTCTCACACTCCACTCACTCTTGTCCACCCACCCCACACCACCCCACCCTACCCTTCCTGCAATCTCTTCTTCATCGCTATATCACACTACATAACTTTGAACAGCTGACCCGAAGTATTTAAACTCGTCCACCTTTTCACCACCTTTGCTCGTTGCACCTTTCCACCCCCTCCCCCTTGTTCACACACATGTACTCCGTCTTGCTCCTACTGCTCCTCCTTTCATTACCATCTAGTAAGTACTCCACCTATGAAAATGATATGAAATTGACATTGGTGTCATCGATTTTCGACATTACTGTCAAAAATGGTCTTTCTCGGAATACAGCATGTGCTGGATTTTCTGGTAACATCTTGCAGGTATTTGTGTTTTATAAATTGTCAGTAAATGTAAAGTTGAAAATGAAATCTTTCATCAATAAATTCACCTAAGCATTACTCCTCTTTTAATAACAGCATATGTCCACTAGAGGGACTCCAAGACTCGCTTGAGTCAGCACACCCAGTCCGTTTTCTGAGGACTTTAGTTTCCTCTGAGCGTTTGATATCACAAGTTAATACAGTTAACATCATAAGTGTGTCTTTTTTATACGATGAGGTTCTGTCCACGGTATACTATCGTGTTTACTTAGTGCTGCCTCGGATAGGCACCAGGTCACCTGTCATCCTGTTGTTGGTAAAGGGTAGGAAATGAAGGATGAAGTCAATATCATAAATGATGTTCATACAGGGACAAATATGCTCAGTTAAAATGTAAAAAATCAAGAAATTATTTTTCTACCAAACAAATTTCAAGCTCTAATTTTTGATCACAGTGAAGTCTACTAGTGAGAGAATGTTATTCACAGAACCTTAATATGTGTTTAAATTGTTGTTTGCATTATACAGTGGGTTTTTAACACACTCCCGTTATAATCAAACCACATGTTTCATGTCTAATATCACTGACACACTGTTTGTGAAATTGGAAGAAACCCTAATTAAACAGGGGGATATTGAAGCTCTGTTGATCTAGTTGTGTTACAGCAGTGCAGGCTAATTATAATTTCCTATAGCTGCTTTTTTTCTGCAAATGAACCTCAGGTTTCACTCACATGAAGCCTTTAATCCGGACAGTAATGACGTCTGCCAGGGCCCTATAATTAGATATAATTCCATCGACATTACCAGAGTAACTGTTTTCTTGTTCTGTTTTGTTCAGCTCAGTTTCTGAGGATTTCAGTCAGCTTGTTGTTACACACTTTTTGAACTTTCTGTAAACATTCCTCTTGGAAGTTCTTGGGAATAAACTGCAAGCACCGTTTTCCTGTTTATTTGCAAAGGCATTATATGTAAAATATATTTTGATTATATTTTGCTTCTCCTTTGTTTTTGTTAGTAGTCTCCCTCCCTGCTATCACCAGACGGTTTTGTCATTGATTAATTCTTGTATATTTAATAGAACGTGAAGATGAGCTAGCTCTTGGTTTTACTGGGAAGCACTCCCAGGACAACCTCTGGACATGGGTCAATGTCACGTTGGTGGAACGGGGACAGAGAGCAACAGGGCAGAGGCAAGGACTATGTGCAGATTATCATAAAAGACAATGGGGGGGACGGGGATGACTAGGGAGCCAAACACAAGAAGGGAAACCAGAACACTCAAAAGCTAAAATCAGAGAGCAGAGACTAGAAACAACATGCAGAACGGCTACAACAAGACGTCAACAACTGGCAAAGACAGAGCAAAAGCGTTAAACCTATACTGTGAACAAATAGGAAGCAATCAGCAAATGTAAACATTTAAACAGGTTAACAAGGAAATGAGACAATGTAACTAGGGGGCATGGCCACAAACACAAGCACCTTCAGGTAGAACGTGACAGTTAAATGTTAAAAAGATAATTTGTTTACAGCCTACAGGCTTTTCCAATAACAGTCCTGCAATAAGAGTTCTTCCTGTATTTGCACAGATGTGGCCACAACTTCAAATCAGTCAAATTTTATATAAGCAAACATTTGTGAATCTACTGTGGTTTGTAATAGCACAGCAGCTGTAAAATTTGAGACATTATTCTAAATGCTAAAGCATATTGGTATTGATTAAGACACCATTTAATTTGGCGACATGGTGGTTAGCACTGTTGTCTCACGCCCCCAGACCTGGGGTTCAACTCCCACCTTGGCTCTGTGTGCGTAGAGCTTGCATGTTCTCCCTGTGCTTTATGGGTTTTCTCTGGGTTCTCTGGTTTCCTCCCACAGTCCAAAGACATGCAGGTTAGGTTGATTGGTGTGTCCAAACTGCCCGTAGTGTGTCCCCTGCCCTGTGCCGGATGGGCTCCAGGCTTCCCTGTGACCCTCACCAGGAATAAGCAGTATAGAAGATGACTGACTGACCATTTAACAAGGAACAAGTATCTTAGGCAGGGATTTTATGCGTATGTAGTATAATATATAAATAGACCAGGAGGTCTAAATACAAATTTGAAAACAATTGTATAAATTACTTTTTAAGCCAATGATGGATTATTTTTAAAGGTCTTGTACATTTAATAGGAGATTCTGAAGTGTTGTGACTTAAGCAGTGATTTGCAAGTGGCATGAACTCCCAGTGGCTCTGGAATATTTAAACGTCTATTTAAAAATAAAGCATAGATAAATAAAATAGCAAAGTAAACACTGGAGCTTCACATTACCCTTTTCTGTGCTGAGCTAGAGAATACTGTGTGTCTTGAACTATGGCACATAAAACTTTTAGATTCAACAATGCAATAAAAACTGTGGTATAAAGGGTCAGACTGCAAAATAAAAAAATATAAGACTTTAAAAGTAAAAGCATAATGAAACTACTAAACAGTATACATTTTATTTACATATTCAGAAACTTTGATTATAGTTTTTTTTTATGAACTAAAATCAATAAAGAAATAATGTAGTGGGTTGGTGCCCAGCCCAGGGTGCCCTGTGCCCTGTGCCTCCTGGGATGGACTCCAGGCTTCCTACCCAAGCGGTATAGAGAATGGATGGATGGATGAATAAAGCTTGAACGTCTGTGAAATCTCATCTTAAATCTGTTCAGTCATATTTCCTTTTTTTTTTACAATTTTAAGAGAAGGTATCAGTGTCCTTCCACACACAAATGAATGTGCTCAATTATACAGTAACACATAGCATTACTACGTTTACTCTTCTGCATATAATAATGATGATGACAATAAAGGTCTAGCCTTGGAAGCATAAAGAAGCCACAATGTTATCTATAAGCAATGAGAATAAATGCTGAAGTGGGGCTTGCAGTATCTACTCTCACAGCAGTTATCAGTTTAAAGTCTACCTGGTTTCAAATAATGCTGAAGGATGATGGAGTAGCCACAAGACGCACAGACTTGGAGACCTACAGGAATAAAAGTTCAGTAGCCCTCAGCCACTAAAACCTCTCCAACTAATTATGCCTGCAATTGTCCTATCAGTTGAGCAAATAAAGTTTTTAAACATGTGGGGTACTCTGTATATATATGTATATGTACTGTATATATATATATATATACAGTACATATACATATATATACAGTATATATATACAGTACATATACATATATGTATATATATATCTGTGTGTGTGTGTGTGTGTGTTCTAGTTGTTGGTTCTACAGTCATTTGGGATAAAGAAAAAATCCGCTATAACTGTGAGTTAGGACATGTGCTCCTCATCATCACTCTGACAATAACCTGTAGAGTTCAGAAAAACTAAGAACAAAATATTTGTGTTTAGTGTTAAAAGCTGTAAGACAGGTAGTCAGCTGTCAGTGTAAGTGTGCAGTTATTTGTAAAAATATAAAAGTTGTTTGTCTGTCTGATTTTCCAAGCGTTACTAAAACTGCAGCCAGTTATAGGCCTCCACTGACATTAACACATTTCATGCCCATGCTATGTAAACACATTATCTGCTGTTTATAGAGGTGTTTAAACCAAAATATTTTATTATGCCTTAATTAGCTGGCATGTGAATCGAAAGTCAACAAATGAAAACAAGCTGGGGGATATTCGTAAACAGAAGCACAGAAAAGATCACAGCAGAGTGGGATAAGTATACACAGGCCCACCATTAGGGGAAATGAAGTTCCTCTAAGTAAAGGTCTCTGTGGGCAGCTGGGCAGCTTCCACGAATGTTGGAATGAGTTCAACATTTCATTGAGTATTTTTCCCAAACACTTAGCAGTCATGACAGACATTCTCAGATATTCTCACGTGCATGTACCATGTAGGTCACATCAATTGGTGTAATAAGTGTATTTCATGCACATTATTATATATTTAATATTATGTAGGATGATAAACCTATGCACAGAGTACTACTTGTTTGATAAGAATGGTTTAATAAAGGTACTAAACTTCAAAAAGCAAGAGTCTAGGCAGGAACAGTGGAGACAGCCAAAGGTGACAGGGACCAAAGCAGGGAATGAAAGATGATTAAAAAGTCTTAAAATGGACAAGTTAAATGGGAGACAACTGGGAGTGATGAAGTACATGAAAACAGTGAGTATGTGTGTGAACAAAGAATGCGTGGCTGTCCCACGAGCAAGCACCATAAATACTGCACAGAGACTTCAATTTGGACGTAAGTGTGAATAGACCCAGGTTACCAACTCAAGCCATCTCTGTTAGCCAAGAATTTTTCATTATGGTCAGCAGTCAAACAAACTGTTTCTTGTTTCTGTTTAGCCAAAATTATGATGTGTTCTTTATGTCCCGAGGAAGGGAATTCTGCATAGTATATGATGCTTTTCTTTTCTCTTTTTTGTTGAATGAAAATGGAACTCGTTTTCTTCAAATCTGACTCTCAGTTTTGCACATTTTAAAGCTCACGAAGTTTTTACATTGAAGCAAAAAGGTTTGCCTTTTGGAACTAGTCTGATATTATTGATTCTAGTCTGATATTATTGACATTACATGATTCTGTTATATAAAATTTAGAGCTGAAAACATGTGAGAGCAGATACATAGCAGCCAGCTAATGCATGCAGCCATGTAATGACATCATTCATTGAGCTGAAAGTGATGTATAGTACAATAGAGAAAAATATCAGAATGAGCATAACAAATTCCAGCCCAAATTTGTTTTGCATCTGACCTTGTAATATTATGTTTTTTTTTATTTAGGTGACATATTGACAACAGGAATTTATCAGGAAGGAACCTAATAAAGGCTAACTTAACAATGAAAAGGTGGACACATTATGAAAACATTACTATTTGCAGGTTCCCAGTGGAGATAGTAGGAAAAAATAGTACTGCAATTGCTGCCATGTATGCCTCAAATGACTTAGGAAAGGCCACATAATGAAATGAGATCATGCCTGGGAATTTGAGGTTAAAAAAGTAGGAAAAGTGAAACAATAAGTAATATGGGACAAAGCTGAGGGCACAGCAGACACATGAGGGGAACAGTGTCACCTCAGCCAACTGCATACTATAGTAGGTGTATTTTTAAAATTTGAAACAACTTTATTAATCACAAACGGAAATTACTCGATTCTCTGCATTTAAACCATCCCTTGGGGGAGCAGTGAGCCACCATTATTCAGGACCTGGCACATAGTGTCTTGCTCAAGGATACACCTGGTGGCAGGGGTGGGATTCAGACTAGGAGGCTTTTGTATACCAGATGTTCTGCCCATTGAGCCACCAGGTGCTGTGGGCTCTAAGTCATTTGCCCAGCTGTCACTGCCCCCCATGATACTTTGTGCTTGTGCTTATGTCCGTTCTGTCTCATTCGATGATTTCTCAACACACTCCGCTTCAGTAGAACAGATTTCCATGAGAAATTTCCTTTGAGTCACATGACAAAATTGTAGTGGTCAACTGTAATTTATGACTTAATCCACAATGCAGTGAGAAACAGGATAGTTTTTTCTGAGGTCTACCATGATGTCTTCCTCTGAGCTGCAGGGATTGTGTGAGATGGATATGATGTTTCATTACTGTTCCATGACTTCCTGTTGTCATAACACTCAAACTATATTTCTCTAGGGGCCATAGCTCAAGTGGAAAGAGCAGACAAAGACAAGAAAAGCATATGAAAATGATCATAATGTGCTTGTTTTCTAGCACTTTTTAACAACTATCCGTTTCAGCTATAAATATCGAAGTACACAGTCGTTTGAGATATTTTTGGTGTGCATTAATTCGGTCATTGGGAAAGCATTTTGTGCCTGCCTTTTAAGATTGTCAGGATGTCTAAACAACTTTGATGGACTCTAGTGCAAATCCATTCACTTGCGGTCAAAGCTAAGTCATCTACTGCAAGTTGCAGGAGGATGAATTTCTCGTAAGACACAAATACCCCTAGGAAGCCTGGGAAAAGAAAAACATCAACATTTCTGCAAAGAAAGGTGCAGCTGAAGAGGCTGGATGCTCTTTTCTTATTCCCCAATGTACAACAAATTATTTAGCTAAATGTCTATCATTCAACAATTGCTCTGTGGTCTATCAGCTAAGTATATATTTCACTATGTAAACATTTTTAATTGCAGTTTTTGTATAATGCCCAGAAACAGTAAATTAAAATAGAATGTCTGCTTGACTGGGGACAGTGTAGAGGTTTTTGGTCAACAGAAACACAGTCTTCAGAGACTCTAATGGTTCAGCAGAGGGAGACTGGACAGTAAGTGATTACAGCAGACACAAGAAAGTCTTTGGGGTTTATAATCCAGTGTATCTGCTGGTCCATTAATTAAGTACTTAAGTTTGTCTTTTTTTAAGAATTTTGAGAAAATAGTTTTATCTTTCTTTTTTCTTTGCCATTTATAGAATCAGCTCAGGATCCAGTAATAGTGCTGCAGTGCATGCAGAAGACAATGGTCTGTGTGAATTTTTTTTTTTATTCAAGTAATGAAATTCTCATTCCTGTTACTACTGTAAAATATACACAAACACACACTCAGTCTAACAGTAAATTAAAGTGGGCACAGGTGCTGAATCTACAAAAAGTCAAGTAACAAAAAATCAATGAGGACAGCACTCCAGTACCAGAGGTTTTAATTAGATGTCATAAGCACAGACATTTCGGGGTGCAGCCCTTCCTCAGTGTGCAACACACCTGAAGAACACCTCAGTTTGTATAATTTTAGTTTGTTTGTTGAGTGTATTTGGATGTATATATACATGCATCAAGATGCATGCATAT
>JABJVR010000034.1:4496516-4521888 GCA_025773905.1 Chitala chitala | reverse complement strand
GTTCATGGATGTAGTGAGGGAGGACATGAGAGAGGTTGGGGTGACAGAGGAAGCTGCAGAGAACAGGTTGGGATGGAGAAGGATGCTGTGGCGACCCCTAGAGGGAGCAGCTGAAAGAGGAAGAAGAAGTTGAGCCTAAATATATACAGTATTAGTTTTATATGCATGTCAGTATAGGACATTATAGTGGCTTATAAAATTACTATCAGAACTTGGGTGGTGTAAGAATGCGCTTACTAGGTCAGCTGTGGAACCAAGCTTCATGAAACACAAGAAAAATAATGGCTGCTCTAATATAGCCCCCTTTAGTGTCAGTGGAAGAATTTAATAATCATGCATATTACAAAGCAAATGGCTAGTGAAACAAAAGGCTTCCTTGTACATGATTAGACTATGGAAACATGTCATCTGCTAGTAGGCAATGTGTCTCTCTTGAACAGTGTAGAGTCCTCAGAGTGTCTCAGCCAAGAAAGCAAGCTGCTAACTGATCACAGTTTTTATTTCTGTAAAACAAAAACAACACAATCACACGCACACACACACACACACACACACACACACACACGTTTGAATATAAGCAAGGGATCATTGAAAAGGGGTGAAAGAGGCCAAGATGAAAGGAAGCACATGGATGATCTACCTCTTTCAAAACACTCTGGATGAAACCCTGTCACCCATCTTCATGACCACAAAGCATGCCACAGACAGGAGGAATAGGTGAAAGCCTGAAAGAAGGAAGGAGAGTGGTCATTGTGAAAGGAAAGACCAAAATAACAAGAATGGACCAGACACCTGTCATAACACGCATCCTAGCATCAGACTGACCTTTCTAGGCAATGCCCATCAAATCACAAAAGGACAATTGTGGCTGCTTTTGGAAAGGCAGGATTCTGGGTTCAAAGGCTGGGAGCCAGCTGGGCATGGAGTCCACTCCTATGGAAGTCCTGAAAAAGCCAAATTGCTCCACAGCAAAGCAGGACTAATACACTGGATGATATCAGTGGTGCCTTTCAAATGAAGCAGAACAGAGGATCTGGAGATGAGCTACATATAATTAAACCAGGAAAGAACACCAACTCTCTGGACTAGAGAAAAGTCTGCAGTAATAACTGAACGGCACCACACATTCTGTGTGTAGCCCAATAAATATAAGCTTGTTGTCTGTGGTAGTTGGTTTTGTCCCAGTAAATTACACAGGCAGCTCCGCAAAATCAAAAGAAACCACCAAGAAGCTCTCACGAGTATGTTAAGCTTGTTTTTATGTAAAACAAATGTTTAAAGAAACTCATTGGCATTGAGCCAAAAGTCTATAGCAGTGGAAATTTGCCAAGGTTTTACTCTCAGAATATATAAATAAATAAATAAATCAGGTCTTCTACTGAGCGCTTATTTAAAATTCAGCTTCTCATCAGCAGAGCCTCAGCTGATTGCTGATGCTCAGAAAAAGATGGCATGCATCCAGCCTTTCGGGTTTTCTTCCAGCCGTACCTCGATGCATTTCCAGATGCATAGGCAGACATGTCCCCCCTCTTCCAAAGGGTTGCCCCCCCTTCCAGTGTGTCACTGTAAACCAAGTTAATTGTGCCCTCCTCAGGAATTTCTGTTGGTAAACATTTCTATTTATTTCCCCCCCAAGATTGAAATGATATTTCTGCCCGTGTTCAGAACTTGCCTGTTTCATGCAATAATATAGTTTCCTTCCATCCTTTTAGGGGGACTTCACTCTCTTTTACTTTCTCCTTGTGTGTTTGTGAATGTACGTGTGTGACTGTGTAGATGCCCTGTCATGGACTCCAGAAAAGGGTGTACATAACCTATGACCTTGTCTACCATACTCTGAGAGGGACCCTATGCTCTTTCTGTCTTTTTGGACACTTTCAAAGACTGCACATGCACTTCTGAATTAATTAAAAAAGGACCGGTTAGAGAACACCATGAGCTGCCATATTTAAACATGCCTAAATTAGATAGCATATTCTCCCTGTGTGTCTGTGACCTTACTCCCAGTTTTTCATCCTCTGAGCGTGGGTTGATGATCTGTAAAGGGCATCATTTTCCCTTTGGCACATGTTGCCTAGATGCACCAGACTGCCAATACCCTGTGCAGAAAGAATGTATAAATGCCTTTGATGAGTCTTACAATGAGCAGTCTTTGCCAGGTGATGGCACTAGTGCACCCTGTACAACCTTAAGAAAAGTATTTGTTGGCGGTTATCCACTAGCAAATTTTAACCATACTGTACTGTGTCACGCCAACAGAGCCTGGTTGTGCATGGAACATTATGAGTCACGTTTCCGTCTCAGAGCAGGGACCTTGTCACACAATGTGGCAAAGTATAAGCCAACTAGAAGTGCAGGGAAGTGAGGCATGTACAATAATGTTAAAGAGTGCCAGTGGAAAGGCTGCTTATCCTTTAAAAGATGTTAGAATTTTTTCCATTATAATACTATCAGCAATGTTCACTGTAAGACTTAATATTGGCTTATCGCTCTAAGTAATCTATCATTTTTATTGACCTTCTTTAGAATCGTAATACATAATCGTAAAAGTAGTAGCACGTAAAACAAACATATATGGTATATTTTTTAGAGCAATGAATCCTTCAGTTTAATTGTAAGGGTTTTGACACTACCAAATTGACAAGAAACTTTAACCACTTGGCTATGAGTGTAAGAGATCTATTTATATGAAAGAAATACTTTTGTAATATCTAGTACGGGCATATTACTGAATACTTGAAATTAATATTCAGAATGTGTAATATATTTATTATTTTTTATTTCAGTGTTGAAATCTCTAGTTCTTTCCGAGTATAAATATATAACTTAGAATGTTATGTTACCCTATGTATTGCAGTCCACCTTGTCTGAAATGTTAGTGTTTTTCAGTCTGCAACAGCATCATTCCATTCTTATTCTGCTTCAGTTGTCATGGTTTCCTGATTTCCTTTTATGGGATGTAGGACTTTAGTTCCAGGGTGATGTTTGTCCTTTGCTGGCAGCTGAAGGATTACTATCAGAACATCTGGATCTCTTCTAACCATAGGCCTCAATGCCTGGAAAAAGCCTGGTCATGTTTGCCCCCCATGTATTTTACCATTTCTCTTGCATGTTATGCCTTACACACATCTGCGTCAGTATGCACTGAATGTCACAGGAGACTCCAAAAAGTTACATGTAGTATCTTGATTAATGGTCGGAATTTTGTTATAATTAGACACAATTGTTATATGCAGAATCTTTTAGTTTCTTGTTACATCTTATTGTATGCTTATAAAACTGATTGTTTACCTCTGTCACTCTCCTACTTCCAAATTTCACTTCCTTTCTAAAATAATGGTACTTTAGCATTAAATAAATCGTCCACATCTGTTCTGAGAGCTTTGGCTTTAGCATTAGAGGTCTGTAACACCTACACATCCTCCCAGCTTCATAGTTCTCTTACAGCCACCAGTCATTTCCATAGTATTTCCAGCTGTGTCTGTTTTCTTTTGGATTCTGGATTTCACACCCAGCTGGACTTTCCCTGCTTGTTTCCATTACAGTCATTTAGCCACCTTTTATGAACAGCTCTGTTGGTCCTATTGAACATTGGCTCACAAGTTAAAAGCTTTGCTTGCTTTTGCCTGTGCCTCTTGTGTCTGCCTGTGCATCTCGCGTTTGCCTGTGCCTCTTCCATTTGCCTGTGCCTCTTCCGTTTGCCTGTGCCTCTCGCATTTGCCTGTGCATACAGTACATCTGTGGCTGCTGTTTCTCAGTGAACCACATGTTGGTTTGGAACACTGCTGCTGCTGATCACAGCAATCGCTCAGGCCAAATTATAAGGCCGACACTGGCCCGCTCTCAGGCAGCAAGGTCAAACCCACAAAACCCCACAAAATGGCTGAGCACGTTTTCTGACATCAGTCAGTTTCTCCAAGTTTTGAGTAAAGTTAACCATAACTTCACCTTATAGCAGATGCTTCGTGTACATACTGAAAATGAAAGCAGCGCACAACAGCTACTGGTATTGTTAAAAAAATATATAAAAATAAAATGTAATGAAAAGGTGCTGTACGCAAATGTGTTTCCTGCAGGAATATGTAAAATATGTGACTGTACACTTTTGCCAAATCATGAATGGAAAATCTCTGTGAGACTTTAGGAATAAACACTGCCTCTACAGATTTTCTCGGTTTTCGATCGTCCATTCCCCACAGCTTCTTGCTGCCGTGCAGCAGCTATGTTACAGGACGCAACGTGAACACTAGTAGTAAGGAACACTGTGCCTCTAGCTTCATTAACAGAGTGAGCTGGTCCTCTCATGTGTGCTGCAGTCTCCGAGGTCTCGGGCGGTGCACAGTTACCAGACCCAGGCCTTTACTGAGCCCGCATGCACAGCTTCAGTGGGCCTTTGACGTTCGTGGGCTTGCTTCACACATTAGCGGCTTCTGCAGGGTGTCAGTGTAATGGGAGCAGCCTCAGCAGGACTTGTGCCCACGCTCCCAGTACCCCACACAACATTACTAAACAAAAGAGCTAAAGCTCTAAACCACCCACAGGGAGAACTAATTGAACTCCTGTCCCTATTCTGTGGTGTCCCTGTTTTAGCTGTCTCAATGACCTCCGTTGCGTTACAGGCGTCTTGAGTGAAGAACAAAGAGGGTAACGTGTTATGTGAGTCTCCGCACAGATTCACAGCTGATTCTGGGATTGATAGAAAGGCAGTCCTGGAGGTCAAAGCACTGGAGGTCAGTTGTTAAACTTTTTTTTTTCTGTACTTATGTTCAAAACTGTCATTCTGGCAACTTGTGTCCTTGAGCAAGACACTCAGTGCTAGTTCCCTGGGCGCCATGTTTGGCTGCCCACTGCTCCCGTGAGGGGATGGGTTAAATGCAGAGAACAAATTTTGTTGTGACATTTACGTGTAACACGTATATGTATGAAATAAAATAAAAGCTGATTGCTTATTTGGTGGCATTTGTGACAAAGAAGAAATGGGAAATATGTAATAAACATTAAAGAATGCAACCTGTTTAACGGAAACGTATTTTGAAGTACTCCACACGGGTCACAGAGCTGAAAAAAATATGGCATGAGTTTTTCGTCAAATATTCGTTTTAATGGATCTTAAGTGGTTTATGGTTTGGGTTTTGAATGTTTATTCAAATTTTTGTCTTTAATCTTCAGTACTGCAGACTATTATAACAATCAATGGGACTGTATTTGAGCTGGCATAACACCAAGGAAGTTTTCTTTAGCCTTATAAATATACTGCCTCTTTAAGCAGCAATTCTTAAAGTAATTGAAATTCCATGCGCTTTATCTATGACATCACCCTTCAAAAGGCTCATCCATTGTAAGTTTGCCCATATAAGGAAACGAGAGCCTGTTCCACCTTTCTGCCTCTCTTTTGAGGCAGGGTCTGTGTGGTGTGTTTGTTGCTGGCTAAACTCAGTGCTTACCTTACAAGGCAGAGAGACCTGGCCTACTGTTAGCAGTGTTTACATTGCAGTCGCGGTCCCAACAGTCTGTCAGGACGGCCCGCATACTTCGGAAAGTACATTCAGCATGAGTGAGGAGTGTGGGGAGAAGAAGTCTAGTAGGTGGGAAAAGGAGAAATGCGATGCAAAGAAAGTAGCTATTCTGGACCCATACAGTGGGATAGTAATTCCAAGGATTAGAACATGACGTCAGGACACATTAATGAGTTAGCTACACAGTGAAGAAATACATTCAGGAACCTTACACAGTAGCTAATACATTTTAAACCTCTCTTCTATGCATTTTCATTTACATAATAGCAAACTAAGTTATATGACTTGCTGTAGTCTAGAACAGCAGGGACGAAAGCCCCTGGAGCATTAATTATATTTTTGTGTCCATTCTGGTTCTTGGGAACACCTAAAAGTACATTTTTAGCACACCACAAATCAAGCACATAATCATTATAATCAGTTTACTCGCAATTTTATAAATCTCCTATTGAGATGAAAAATAAATAAGCATGCACATTGTATAGATGAGCACAAAGTCATGGAAATACCTAATTAAATTATGTACATTTTTTATGTTTTATACTGTGTATGTTTTATATGTGCGTGTAATTTATTTCCACCAACTAAAGTACAAGAAGCATATGTATTAACAATATTCAAATTATTAAAAAGAAATTTGTTAATATTGTTATTATGGAACTATTTCAGGTACCTACGTTGCTAGGATACAAGTCTGAGAGGTTAGTAAAACTGTAATTGCTCTTAAGAACAAAGATGTAAGATATGTGAGTGTATAAAATAATACTTTAAGTGTGGACCACTCATCCATTCTGCAGTGAATCAAAATTTTAAAATCTGATACAATTGTGACAGAACAGATTATCAGTACAGAGCCAGGTGCCTACAAATGTCTTATAACATGAAACCCATCTGACCTTCATAAAACTTACTATCTAGGTACAGCTGTTCATTTCACGTGTACCACCAGGATAGTGGAGAATATGAAAGGTACATGTTTCTTGTACCGCTGTATCAGTTTTGGAAAGGAGATCATTTCCACGGCACACCATACAGTGTGTGGAATTCAAACATGTGAACCCAGGTCTTGTGGAATTGTCCATGTGCACAGCTGATTTTACTACCTATACTAATCCAGACAATATTCTTGCTTGGATAGCATTGAACAATTATGTTCTTGTTATGCTAAACTGAGTATTTAGAAAACGAACGTATCAGTGATAGCTGATAACTGGGGGTGCAGTCTTTTGCTTTACAGTATACATTGGCTGGCACGTTGTACTGCTATGTTATTGTCATTAAAAAATCATTTCTGTTACAGAGTCCTTCAGAGTTTTCAAAGACCCTGGTAACTTGTTGTATAATATTTATATTGGTTTTATACATATCATGCATAGGAGCAGGTATGCTAAAATATTTTAAATTCTTTCAAGTGCAGCTGTGTCCCACATCCATGTTAAAATGACATGTGATGAGTGTGTCATACACCGCTTCCTGAGTAGCCAAAAAAAAGCCGTGCACAGTTTCTGCTACATTTTGAAAAACAATTTACCTATTTTGTTTCTACAACTGAAGTATGACAAGTCCTTTTCTTTGATAGACTGCAATCAAAAATCATAAAGTTCCCAAAATCTGATTTAGCTCATGTTCCTGTGCTTTGAGTGAGCATGAAGCCTTGGACCAATTTGTTAGTTTGTGATGATCTGCCCTGGTTTGTCCCTGCATTTCAAAATCAAAATGTTCAGATGATTAGGACACCTTCTTCTCCTTTTTCTTCTTCTTCTTCTCCATTTTCTTCTCCTTCTTCTTCTTCTTATTATTATTATTATTATTATTATTATTATTATTATTATTGTAGTAGTAGTAATAATAATAATAATAATAATAATAATAATAATAAATTTCCTGAAAGTCGTGTTTGATCTAATTATAATCATTATGGGCAGACAAACGGATGCGTTTGTGGCTAGCCATAGCTGTCCGTTAGAGAAAAGTGTGAAACTGCTTAACTGCGCTTCCTGTCTGCTCAGTTCTCAGAGCTCGTGGACACCTTGCTGTGTAGGGTGTACTGTGACACAGTTCATCTCGATATTTCCTGTACGTCCTAACGTTTGGTGCTCAGATCCGCTGAAGTGTGCAATATCGCAGCTCAAAAGTTACTTTTCACACCCAGAGGGATAACCCATGAATAGGTATATTTGTCAAATTCAGGCATAAGGGTACTAAGCTTGTATCTCTGATATACCCAATAAACCCAGATTGTATGAGCGCCGGTCCTAGGTAGGGGTGAATAGGAACAGTGAGCAGATGGGTCGCGGTAAAACGGTTAGGCATGTACATGTATACCGAGTAATGCTTCTTTGTACAGACAGCTGCATTATCCAATCAAACCTAGCCTCAGGGTAAAGGGTGGGATCGAAAAAATGTTCTTCAAAACCAATCAGGCTGCTAGTGTCGTCATGGGTTTATTTTATTCTTTAAGAGAAAGTTCCCACTCCCTATTAGTGTTACTGTGGTCCTGCTACAGGAGGAGTTGGATGCAAGGGTGCAGGTCGGTGTGTGGCGAGATAGAGACGGAGATAGCATACATCAAGCTTCAGTGAGCGACATCGTGACATCTACCGTCTCAAAAGTGTTCGTGAGAATTGCATTGGTGCAACATCATTTCACCGTGGAGGCAACGGGGGTAACAACGCGACCAAGTAGAGAATAGATACTTCACAATGGATCACTATGATGGGGAGGCTAACGATTACAGACAGCAGGAGGACGACTGGGATCGGGATCTCCTCTTGGACCCAGCGTGGGAAAAGCAGCAAAGGAAGGTATAACTGATCACCGTAATGCCGAAATAATGAACGCGTTAAAAAAAGAAAGGTGCTCGCTAGAGGTAGTGGATAATTTCGACCCGCACTAGCATGTGTTCAATTCTTGCGCTTTGCTTTTTCTTTAAAACGCACATGTCTGTCAAATAAAAGGCGTATTTCATAACAGACTCACGAGTTTTAATTGCTTCGCCGTTTTGTTTGTACTGCGATACTGCATTTCGGTAATGACACATCCGTATACGTTTTTAACATTTTGATGACACTTAGTTACTTGCGGTACGGTTTCCGCACTGGGTATGGTGCACCTACTTATTTACATCACACTTGCACGTCCAATTTGTTTTACCTGAGGCGACTCATTTAATATTGGTTTAGTCGTTGCAGAGGTTTGGTGTATATTGATTTTTAGATGGTTTTGTTGCCATTTATATGGTAATGCATATTAAATGTATATTCCACAAATTTTTAAAAACTAGTTCCCCGCAAAACAGTAACGTAGGCCAGAAGTACGTTATTCATATGATTAGTTATTACCGATGCATTAAAATTATTTTGTATTACGTAGCATAATATTTTTTCTTATGATGGGTGTTTGTTTTCTTGCAAATATCTTTATAATTATGCACATTAAATTCGTGTACACCTGACAGCAACGCAATTTTAATTTTCGTTTGCTCGGCGTTTCCTTTCAAAAGCGTTTAGATACTCATGGGTTTGGGAGTTGACCATCAATAAAATAGAACATCACCTCTGTGTAGGGAATCTGCTGTGCTATTAATGCAGACCCATTGTCTATAATGTTTAAATTTGTACCTGTAACCAGCAATATATATTTTATAGGCGTAACAAGATGTGTGCTTTGAAGCGCAGTGGTTTAACATGTTGGTGGTTTTCTTACGAGACCAGTTTGGCGCTGTGAGGGAAATTCTCATGTTCGCAGCTCGATTACTCTGGTAGTTTATAGGAAACAAATGTTATAGCAGTTTGATCAGAGTTGTGCATAATTCACAATATTGGTAAAGCACATGTGCGATGCGACATTGTTCTCCTAAATTTCAGTCGCAGTGTGAATAGATGAAGTTTTTAGGCACTTGTACTCATGAGGACATTAGGAAATTCGTTAAATAAATGAAAAAATAAATCTCTGTTGCTTGGTCTGAAAACTAGATTACATGGTTTTTAAAAAGGTTTTTTTTTTTTTGTTCAGTATTCTAAGTAAGGCTTGTGGTTATGGGCAGGGCATTCCTAAGAGCAAGTGTACCCAAAAATGGTAATAAGTTTAAGAAAAGTCTTTGCCTTTTCTAATCAGAAGCTTCTACTCATTGGTTTTCTCCTCTGAGCTACCTGTAAAACCGCAAAACGTAGTTTTGTGTAGACAGACAAAAAGTAACCGTTATGCACTGAAACCGTGAAGTCACTGGTATAGAAACGCTGTCAGGAAAAGGTTAGATATTTAACATACATACATTACTTTTAGTAATAAAGGATATTTTATAAGTTTAGAGAGAAAGACTACTATATATGAATTTTATGAGATTATAATTGAAGACTAATTTGGTGACAACACAGAGGAATGTAAGAGGTAAAAGAGACAGGGGACAGGACAGGGATGGGCAGAGCCGTTCTGTTGGCTTGGCTTGGCTCAGCTCCACTCGTGCCATTGGAAAGCAAAGTTAATGTCGTGCGATGTGTCGCCCCTCTGTGCGATTATTCGCATTGCAGCAGCATTTCATTCCTGTCAGGAGAGCCTTAAATGATGCCTCCATCCATAGTCTTGCTCATTGGGACCTTACAAAGCTGAGGAGTATGCGTTAGCAGCTGGACTCTCCCTGAACTTACACTGAACTTGAGGAATTCTTTGGGACTGAATGGTGTGCCGGATGCCCGCTCAACAGTTCCAGGCCCATTTTTTTACCCTGTGCCAAAACATGTCTTGGCCACTCAATCTGCACCCAGTGGCCCAATAAGTTGGCACCTCAGATTGTAATATTCTGATATCCTATTAGCAGAACAGTAGTTACCTTAAAATGGTGTCCCCCCCCTCCCTCCCTCCGCCACACACACACACACACACACACACACACACACACATTTTCTGGTTTTGAATACTGTTTTACATTAATCATTCTTAGTCTGAAATGTTAGAATACTTTAAATGAATAAATGCTCACTGGGAACTGAAGGAAGTTGCCAGAACCCAGCTGGATTCCGGACTTCAGGAGAAGACATGTCAAAATGCTCACTGTAACACATGCAATACGAAATGCACATGATGTAGCCTGTTTTTACTGGAATTCCCCTTTAAGCAACACAGAAAATAATGATGCACCAAGTAATTGTTTGTCTTTGTTAGTAATAAAAATTTCTCAGTCAGCAAATAGGCTTTACAGACAGCACTGTACTGTTGTATCATGAGGTTCTCTACAAGTTTTAAGGCTTTGTGTATTTCAGTACTGCTGGAAATGGGAAGTTAATCAATGTCATACTCTTCCTCTGTGGGTGCTTTTGAGGTTCATGTTCAGGTTAAAAATACAGGCAAAATGTAATTATAACCAGCTGTAGCTGGACTGGTAAATTTACCTTTTGTCTCTTTGCAATTTACCAGTATAAGAGTTGCCCATGTATCCAGTAAAAAAATCTCTGATTTTCCTTAGTCCATATTCAGGACACTAAACAGTACCAAAAACTAGAAGTTCAGAGGTTGTCCATTAGTTAAATTGGGTTTTGTATGAATTTTTGTGAGCTTTACTATTTGTAAATTTCCCGTCAAGTGGTGTTACATTTACTGAGGATGACTCATTTCTGACTGTATGTACAGCGGTATAGGCACAGATATGATATGTCATTAAATCATTTGGCTTCTCTTCAGTGGTTCTCATACAGAAAACCACTCTGTGCACTTGAATAACCTAGTCTGGTGTCAGGGTTGTGACAATGTGAAGTTGTTGAGGTCTGTAGTATCCCTAAAAATATTGAAAGATGAAAGAGGTTGGCTTGATCTTGTCACTGTCTAAGGTTAGCAATTGCAGGTGTTATAGGCAAATATTAGAGATCTTTCTGTTCTCCTTTTCATTTCTGTAAGAGTTTCAGTTTCCTCTGTTGTGCTCTGGCATTTGTCCTTACAGTCAGTGTTAATGTAGTATGATATGAACCTCTGCTATGTCTCTGTGTTATGTTTTTGATGCTGTCCTTACTTTCAGATTCTCTTATTGTGCTGACAGTATCCTGTACAAGTTGGGGAGGCCATGTTGTTTAGGCTGTCACATGACATGAATTTGTGTAGCTGAAGTAATTGCTCCAAGAGCGTGTAGTTGACTGTACAATTCTGTCTTTGGATGATTCAAACAATTAGGGACAAGAACAGATTCTTTCACACGGAACCTTTACCTGATCCTTTAATCTTTACACGGTACCCGTGACACATAACTGAGTAGAATATTCATTATTTATTTGACTAAAACTGCTTTTCAGTTCTAGAATTTTTCAGATGAAGTGACACACATGGGACTAAACTCTCATTTGAGCCCACAGAACATCCTTCTCTAAACCCATTTCACACAACTCTCTGTCCTGAAATCCTGTTTAATGCCAGTGATCTTTGTGAGTCCTTCTTTCCACTACACAGGGAAAGAGGTTGTATGGCCAGCTATGTGGGACACATACAAGGAGTTTGTTCTCTGCATTTGACCCATCCCCCTCAAGGGAGCAGAGGACAGTCATTTTCAGTGCCTTGGGAGCTAGCACAGAGTCTCTTCCTCAAGGACACACCTAGTGACTGGGCTGGGATTCAAACTGGGAAGCTTGACCCCCTCCTCACTGAGCCACCAGCTCCACATAGCTCCACATAGCTGTCTGATTGAAAAGCTTTTGTTTGTCAAACTATCATCTGGTGGAAATTAACAGTAAAAATATACAATTGTATTTGGTACAGTTGTAAAATGGAAGGTTATTGGCTAATGACACCAAGGACAAGTACATTTACTATAACATTTTATGTGATAAATCTTAATTGAAACTGATATGGTCATGTAAGAGCAGCCAGGGTGTCATTAACATTGCATAAAATGGAAAACAATGCAGGAAATCTCAATATAAACTTGTTTTTTAATTAAATGTGAATTGCCTGATTTATAATTTTAGCTTGACACAATCCATGCTTGTAGCTCAACTTTAAATCAATTTTTATAAGGAGTCTGGAACTATTAGTTCACAGTTTAATATTTCTGCAATTAGCACTAAATGGTGTGGTTGGAAATCTCAGCAGAGCCAGCTGTTAAGTGTATTGGAGACTAATGACAGTAAAGGAACAGCTGACTTAAGAGACAGCATAAATGTGCAAGGGCAGATGATGATGGAGATGGAGAGTGCAGGATACAGGTGTCCCGTACAGGTAGAGGAGGTGTGCCAGCAGCAGTCAGCTGAGCCAGCTGTTCTTCAGCAAGGCAGTGCAGAAGCAGTCATTCCCCTCATTAAGGAGCAGGGCATGCAGTCCTTTAACATTTTAAACATACGTGGTTTAGTCACCTTGTTAGTGTAATATTGAAACTGCGATTATACTTAGATGGAAATGAATGGTTTTCACTTCAAATCAGTGGGCTGAATAAGAAGAAATATATAACGTCCAGTTCTGAGTTTTTCACCACATTCCAGGGCTGTCTGGTTATTGGATGTTTTTCACTATTTGCGGTGTCTGAGCTGTTAACCACATGCATGTAATTTGGGAGTGGCCAGAGAAAAAGGGCAACAGTAGTGCCTTTAGCTCTTCATACCTTTAAACACCTGAATAACATTTCACCACAAGGTATTTAAAGTATATATACATTATGGAGGTAATACCAGTGCTTTGGAACATGTACGTTTAGATTAGATTTAAATGACTTTATCATGCTGTCCTATACAATAAAAAAGAAAGCCAACATCATTTCTGAGAGCAGCCACAGTACAGCAAGTAGGTAAGATTGGGAACATGGTCTAAACAGCCAACATGCAAACACTTCTACTAACATAAAGCTGATGTACGTTTTTTTCTTCGGCACCCAGCAAGCTTCCATTAGTACAAACTTCTGTACTGCAGTACCTCCCACATATGCTGAACCATTCTGTTCTCGTTTTGTTTCGTACTCTCTGAATGAATGGTGTTCAGAAGTACTCAGATGTTTGCTCCAAAGCTTCTCAGAGGTTAGGGTGGTTTCTGCAGTTCACACTCAGCCGCCTCTCTTACACAGTCAGGACTCAGTGAGTAAAAACGACACTCTTTCCACCCCACGCTTGGTTTGGCACCATCCGTTTCTCTGCGATAATACGTCTGCTGCCATAACGCAGGGCTGGGCCTGCTTGACAAATGGGGGTTATGCATTTACGGGTCACCTGACATGACGCTGCCCAGACCGCAGCAGCGTGATTGTAATTCGTCTCCCTGCGCATTGCCACGCCGCGCACGCGGAGCTTCGGCGTTCAGCGATGCGAGGATGATAGAGGAACTGGATGATCACATAAGAGGCAGGTCGTGTCCACCTTCTCAAGTGCTGGCCTCTGTTCATCTTTGTTAACAGCTGTGCCCTTTGTGACACGTGACACAGTGCCTACATCGCCAAAGATTTCTGGGTCAGATGGCTGTTTTTTCATTCTACATTCAGATGTAGAATGAAAAATGTAGAAACTGAATAGTTTTTAAAAGTGCCATAAATACGTAGGAGAGTCATGGAACAAACTTGTGTCTGATTACCAAGAGTAATGGCTCGAGGGCAGGTACCCCCTGGGACAGACTCCAAGCCCCAGTGACCATACCCAGGAGAAGTCATCTGGAAAATGAATGAACTGATGAACCCAATCTGTAGTTAGTAAGTGTTCATTAGTCCTACCCAAGGTTAAGCTAATACTCTTTAATATGTGGCCTAAGATTCCCATCATCTTGTTTAGCTAAAAGGGGAGAATAGGATAAAACATTTAGCTGCCACAGACAGTAGATTTGTGAGCAAGCTAAAATAGATAACATACAGGACCAGATTTTGTTTTGCGTGTTTTTCATAATAGTTATAAACAACGCAATGCTTTAACAGCTTTCAAGAATTTATTGTTGTACACGGACGTAATTGCTTTGTTTTTCATCTCTCGCCAGATAGTATCTTATTATATCTCTAGTTTGCCTGGTTTGGAAACATCTCGGCTTAAGACATTTTATTTCTTTTTGTCTTAAACGTCTTCAATACATGTGAATGATCAGGATAGCTTAGAGGGTGTAGGAGGCACAATTTATCAGCACTAAACCAGAAGCAGAAATGAGCACAGAGGGATGTCCTTGTGTAGTGTTCTAAATATTCTGACCACTTGTCTTTCTGGAGATAATGCAAGTGAGGTTACTGAAGTGTGAGATGGAAAGTGTTTTGTGCTTAAAGGAAATAGAGAATTTGACTTAACATAGTGTATGTCCACACATATTTCTCTTTGTTCTGTTACTGTGTGAGAAAGCGCACGCAGTGAGAGAAAGAGACTTGGATTTTGACAGATGCTGTGCAATGAAGCTTCCGTTTATGAATTTTCAGCTTTCGTGGTTACTATGGCAACTTCCTCGTCTGCATTCGTTTCTTTTTTTCCTCTCAGAAGAGTGCACTTGGTGGCAGAGCTCACAGGAAACCTGAAGGCAGAGATCTCTGAGTAGCCAATGCAGCGCTACATAATTTCTTACAAAAAGCATGTCTGCCGCTCCTCTGTGCATGTGAATGTTTCCATTTTTGTTTGCTGTGCAGCCAAAGATATAAGGTTCTACTTTGCAAAAAGTGCCGTTCCCAGAAACAGTTTTTACAATGCGGCATTATGCTGTGTCTTCACATGTGGACAGCAGTGAAAGTGCTCTTGCAGGTTTCCATTTTAGTCTGCTTTTTACTGGTTTCATCAAGCACCGACCATCTGCATATCACAGCACTAAATAAACCATGCAGTTCAAGAGAATCTACAATGCAACATTGCTGTGGTAGGTCCCGTGATGCAGATGATAAATGCATGTTACAGAAAAAGACAGGTGCTGTAATCTTCTGCCCCATATCTGTCAAGAGAGTGGGCCCCCACAGCAGAGCTCAGATCTTTTGAAAAAGGGTGGGGCGCACCTTTGATCCCCGCCACTTCCTGTTTGGCAGCAACAGCTGAATATTAAACCTGGTGTGGCTTCAAAGAAGATCGAGGGGGCGGCCAGTGCCCAGAGACAGAAAGCTGCATCACTGTGAATGCTGCTCCATATCTGTGAATGCTGCTCCATATCTGTGAATGCTTTCATTGTTTCCTTTTTGTTTTTGCTCTAATAGTTCTGCTGTGAGGATCGCCTGACTTTCACTGATGTCTGTCGGACAAATGTAGTGTTCTCAGATAGCTGGCCGGTGCTAGGCCAGGCTTCATGTGGCGTGGGCAGAGCCTGGCGTTGTGGACAGGGTGCCAGAAGCTGAGAAATGTGTCTAAACTGTTTCGTCTGCACTGCGTGATCAGAATGTAATTCTGCACTGTGTTATAGAAATGTAAATAGATGGGAGGCTGCATAGTATGTATTTTTAATCTGAGAGTTATCAGCACTAGTCAGTGAAGCAGACTGACAATACAGGCCTACATTTTATCTGAGCTCAGCTGTTTTTTCTAGTGCCCTACTATAATCACGCTAGTGATTTTTTTTAGTCATAGTATGAAACACAAACTTGGGCTGGCTGAAAATGAAATAATAAGATATAAATTAGAAGGAGAAATAGCCTTAGTTTATGTAGGTGGGAAGATCCAGTCAGTGTGGTGCAAATTTAGAAAATTGTGAGCTGGGAATTTATTTGCTAACTCACCAATTAGAGTGTGCCCCAAGCTCTCTGTCTCAACTGCACTGAATTCCCTTTTCAGCTAATAATAGCTGGTGTAACAGCGAGTGTATGTGTGCCAGTGCCGCTCAACTCATGGGACATTATCTTGACATTGTTTTGCCGGAGCGTTTTTATACAGGCGTGTTGCACCTCGTATCTCACAGTGTGCAGGAGGATGGCAAGGGGCTGTGAATGACTGTGAGTTCTGTGAAGGACACGGTGAGCATCATCAGCGCTGTTGAGTGAGATTTGTGCTGTGCAGACATACAAAAGGTCTTATGTAGGACTTTTCAAACAGTTCATTTAGCAATTGAAAAGTAACTGATTCAATAACCACTCTGTTCTGCTAATGTGTTTAGCCATGCTGGCTGTGTGATGATGAATATCAGGACACGTGTGTTTGCACTCAGCGACCAAGCTTGCTTGGGGACTCTGCAGAGCTCAGTCCCTTATGAAGGTCTTGGTCTTTCCCATGGCTTACGATGTTGAGCACACACTGTGCTTGCCTGCAATGTGCCAGGCAGCGGGACCCCATGTGCCCAATGAACCCTGAAGATCTGCTTTGGTGCTGTTGATCTGTGATTCTGCCTGTCAGACTGCTGAGCAGTGCCCAGTCCAGCCAAGCAGAGTGTCTGTATGTCTCAATACTTATGACACATTAGCTAAATACTGGAAAGCAGTGAGTGCCCTCCAATTGACATCCTTGGCTGCGCCGCTGTTCATCTACACCCTGGTTACTCACGTCTTGAGCAGTGTGGTAGGGTGTACTTGGGAACTGCTTAGTCATGGAGCAGAACCCCACTGAGCCTGCTGTCTACACGATCAGTCCAGCAGGGAACGCCAACTGTAAATCAAACAGCTTCGGAGTAACGGAGTGACTCAGACCATTGTTTTGGTGTGGATAAATTAGGGCGGCTTCCTCTGGGGTTTCTGCATTTGTATGTAAATTTTGGTGCAAGATGCAGGAGTACACACACAGCTCTTCCCGCTGAAAGCACGACTGTTCGCCGTAAGAAGATACAGCAGGGGGCTCCTGTGCATGGACACCATGGCAACCGGGTTTCAGAATAGAAATGCTGTGTGTAGGGAAAGCGAAATGACGCGCCCCTTTGTGCCATCTGAGCTCTTCCTGGACGGCTGCCTCCACCTCAGTGGTTCTCATCCTCATGCCCCATTCACAGACCTTCACTGCCTGGTGCAACTCCCACCTGAGGAAGGCGGGCACGCAGATTGAGAACATCGAGGAGGACTTCCGTGATGGCCTGAAGCTGATGCTGTTGCTGGAGGTCATCTCAGGTGAGCTCCTAGGGTCTGCCACTTTTGAGCTGTAAGATAAGCGATGGTAATACTGGAACAGATGCTGGTGAGTATTCTTTATGAAAACTCTAACAACTTACTACTATATTGTGCAGTTTATGCTGTTTAAGAAAAATGTGGTGCAGAAAGTGGAGTCAATGATGTTCTTATTGAACTGTGTGATGTATGACGACATGTGGGCAAATTTTCTGGGCACGCCTATAGTGTGGTTCTCACCTTCCTGACACCTCTGGCTTTGCTGTTATTTCTTTTTCATCTAGGGGAGCGGCTGGCAAAACCAGAGAGAGGAAAGATGAGAGTTCATAAGATCTCCAATGTGAACAAGGCTCTGAACTTCATCACCAGGAAAGGGGTCAAGCTGGTGTCTATTGGGGCTGAAGGTGCGCATGTTGCAGTGGGCAAAAACTGCCTAGCTCAAGGGTCATGACCTCATGAGTTTAATTAGGCTGCTGTGCAGGCGGTCAGTCTGAATTAGTCCATTTTAAAAGCGCTATGTCACATAATCAATTACACCTTTTGCCTTGCTATTTTAGCTCTGCGTAGACATTGCTGACCAGAAATAGTGGCATGTTGTGCTTCACGATGCTTTCAGAGGGTGAATAAGAGCCACTTTTGTTAATGGCTGTTTTGTACTTCTGGTGCAATCAAAACATCATGCAGAGAGAGTAAATAGGAGTTACGCACACTGGCCTAACTGATATTGAACCAAGCTTGTAGGTGGGGTGATGCAGAGCTATTTTAATATGCATATAGCAAGAACGTACATACAAAAATATTAGAAGTTAGTTGACTGGGATATGGTTCAGTAATTTTAAGGAATTTGGACTATTGTATAATCTGCAAGTTAATAGCTTTAAAAGTCCTGAGATAACCCTTATTGTTACAGTGTTTTACTGTCAGGCTGAGACGGTCTTGGAAGCAGTTTAGCTTAACGGGGTTTAGTTAGCTAATTAACTGAAAGGTGATTGGGCAGCATTTTTGCTGTCAGATTTTACCCAGTATTCATCCAGTTTGGATTTTAATGACATTTTTACAACGAGAACTATAGCTGAATTTATACTTCAGGAATAAGATGAAACAGTGAGGGTAAATTCAGTAAAACTCAGCATATAGTTAGAGTTCCCAGGGATTTCTGCTGACACGTAATAAAGAAAGAGGACACAACAATAATAATGACATTTGGTCTCAGAAAATTAAGGGAAAATGTTTGACATTAAGGGATATGAAGTAAGGAAAACAATGTTTCAGCACAAAGCTTTGACTGCCAGTGTTTTTGTACTTATAGATACGTAAGAAGAAAGTTAGGAAGCATTTACAGCTAACTTATGTACTGCGTATTACCCAGCAAGGAGTGGTACAAAACTGGTTTAAAGTCACTGCAGCTACTGACCATGAGTGAGGCTAACCTAATACAGACTAAGGACTGAACTGGATAGTGTAATAGTGTAACATGTTTAAGTTTTCCATTTACACATTTCAGCATTATTGTACACAGCTGTAAAAACAGGAAACTTTATATGAGCATAAAAACAGAAAACCCATTGCACCAAAAAAATGGTTTTTAATATGTGATATTTTATCTTGGTTGTTATTTTTCAGAACACTGGTATGCTAATTCATCTGACTTTTCACAAGAGTGTCTTGTAAAATCTCCTCGTTTACTCTTGGTTTGTTTGCATCATTATGCTGTTCATATTATTGCTTGGTATCCTTTTGGTAAGACAGGCCATGTATTGATCCAGAGAAGCCAGAGGAATTGTGACAGTTCAGGATTTATTAGAAGGCTCTGTGTTGTCCCACCGCATCATTAATTGTACTCTATTAATGGTGCTGCATCAACCCAACTGGGACAGGGACATCGGAGTTCTGTCACGTCACACGATGCCCATCGTGAAAAAGTGTAGAATCACACGGACACAAAAAAATAACAGCCCAGGGTTTTTTTAGGACAGTTGTGACTTTCTTAGTGGGTTTTCTTTTAGAACTGCAACAAGGCCATACAGTTGAACTTAAGACGTATGACCACCTCAGTGGACATCTTGGAAGTGGTTTTAAGTCACGAGTGGTCTTGTGTGGGAAACACCTCCTAACATATAGTTTTATTAAACACAAATTTCAATAATAACTTTTGTCTCACTACGTTCAGTCATTCCTATACAAGGGTAGCAAGAATGCTCTGCAACTAGATAAGGCTCGCACGCGCAACACGCACAAATTTTGTGCGAGCAAGTCGGGTTTTTAGCTGACAGTTCTTTTCCATTCAATTAGCATATTTCGCAATTACTGCTTCACAATATCTATAGCCATATGTGGCCTCTTGTTTATAAACCCACTGTTAACAACAAGGCTCCAATTCTCCTTTTATCTCTGCTGAGAGGCACTGCAGGAAGCAGTCTCCCAGAAGTCAACATGGGTGTGTGATGCGCTAAGGGAGCCACAGAGGCCAAAGGTTACTTTTTTAACTCAATAAACAAAAGAATTCATGACATAAAAGAGTGTCAGTAAATGCAGTAACAGTGCTGGAGGCTTCCTCTTGTTTGAGGAGGCATGCACATTCTACATGTAAGTATATACGTGATCATCAGGACCGAACAAGCAACTACAAGTCATGTTTTGAGGATTGGGTAGAGCATCAGGCTGGGAGGCGGAAGTCTCCTGGTCCCTGGTTCAAGTCTCAGCCTTGCCAAGTGTGTCCTTGAGTAAGACATTCAGCTCTAGCTCCCCAGGCACCATGTGGCTGCTCACGGCTCCCCCCAGGGGGATGGGTTAAATGCAGAGGACAAATTCCTTGTATGCGACAAACATGCTTGGCCATAAACATGATTCCCCTTTCATGCCATGATCGCTCAGGACAGAGTGAATTTCATGTAATAGCAGTCCATACAATATGATTGTCGTCGTCTGTTAGGAACAGTGGCTGAACGAGATGGCTGCTCAGGTCAGGTTTTACTGTACTGTCCTCCACATACTCTTTCACTGGGCCGCCAGAGTTCACAGACAGAGGGAGTCAAGCCCACCAAAGGCTGTGTTAGGCTCTGTAGCACATCTGATTGTCTTGATCTTTTAGCTTGTTAATTGTTTTCTTCATGCACTTTGGGTGTAATGACGAACCTTGGTTTGATACATTACCTGCACAGAAATACTGATTGCACACTTCTGATTTTTAGCTGTATCATAAATCAGCTGGTTGATATTATGAGAGGCACGAGCAAATTAGCTCTTGACAGAGTATGCCCCAAGGGCGTTCAGAGAGCACAGCATGGTGAGGATGAAAAGAAAGGATGGTGTGATTACAACGCAAATCCCACGTGTGTTCTCAAGTTAAAATGCTTTGTACTCAAGAGCCATCATTTGTTACCCTAACAGGAAGGAAATTTGAAGAAATTATTAACTGTATTAATGTAAAAGTAGAGCTGCTAATGACATAAAATTTGGTGCAACAATTGACATCAAAGAACTGAGTTACTACATCTGTTGCTGGTCTTGCGTTCACCAATTTTCTGCTACAAGACTACAGCGAAATGGGGAAAAGATGCAAAAGCTGTAATGGATTTAGCTGATTTGGCCTTCGTTTTCCACAGAGATTGTGGACGGAAATGCCAAGATGACCTTGGGAATGATCTGGACCATAATCCTCCGCTTTGCCATCCAAGACATCTCTGTGGAAGGTAGTGTTCCAGGAGACTGCCTTTTCTTTTTTCACAATGGGTCGTTAAAAGAAACCTTGTAATTACTACACTAATACAAATGAGAATGTTGAAAGACTGAAACAGCAGCAGGTATTTAATGTAATGTGATCGTGAGATGGCAGAGTGTGGGGATTTGCTGGAAGCTCCTGGGGGGGTGTTGAGGGGACCCTTGTGCTTGTTTCAAAGCTTTGAGGTCTTGTGCATATAATCCATGCCCTGCTTGCTTTTGAAGTTTTATCTTGCCTCTTCCAAAGAGACGTCAGCCAAAGAGGGTCTGCTCCTTTGGTGCCAGAGAAAGACAGCACCTTACAAGAATGTCAACATTCAGAACTTCCACATCAGGTCAGTCCATAACTTCAAACAGGGCAACTCAGGCCAAACCCACTAGGCCCAGATGCAAATTTTGAGCCAAGTGGAATGAAGTTGGATGCATTGAAAACACCAACAATCGTCTTCATGAAAGTACATCACTGACAGCAGTTTATCATCAGTGTTTTCATGAATATTATCACTTTGGATTACCGTACAATCTCGAACACCACCCGCCACTGAATAAGACCCACACCCTATATTTTTTAAGGACAAAATTGAGGAAAAAAAAATCACACACAATTTCTTAGGAATTTTACCAAATTTCTGCAAATGTGCTTAAAACTAGCTAATTTCAAACACTTTCCTGAGTTGAAGTAAAAATAATCGTGATTTCCGATAATTTCAGCTTCACTCACAACTTTCAGTTTCTCACTCACAGTAAATGACCCAATCACCTTTTTAAATTCGCTTATCGACAGTGAGGCTTCTTCACTGAGAACTCGAGTGTAAATGAGCCGGCGCACCATGTTGCCATTTCGGGTGACCTGGAAACGCTGTTACCAAATCCCCGTGTAGCTGGAACTATGTATTATTACGGCACCACGACATGAGAGGCTTGAATAAGACCTACACACGAATTTCACAAAAAAGTGCAGGTTGTGTTTAGGATTATACGGTACCTTCTATGCAATTAGTCAAACTGTCAAATTATTATCTGTTGAGATTTCAGTAGGATTATTAATTATTATTCATCAGCAGGATACAATGTAGCGTAATGTGCCTCTGTTCAGAAAAGCTCCCATATCTTTTTGTATCAGTGGAATTGTACACAATTGATTTCTTTAGGGACTCTAACCCCTTGTGTAGAGATCCAAGTTTGTTTCATTGGCACTTAGCAGTCAGTAAATTTTACAATGCACAAGACAAAGCTATCAAATGCAAAGACAAAAGCCGAGCTGTAATTGCTTACGATTTCCATAGGACTCTTTCGGCACGAAGGTTAATAATTCAGACTAAACCCAGTGGGCTGTTATGGCTTGTAGATGTAAACAAAGTATTGGGGGGGAGGGCTTTGGTGAGGCTCCAGGTCATAGACAAGACTTTTTCTTGTGCTTTTGTAGTGGTGCTTTTGTGGTTTGACTTTTTGGTGCTGGAAAACAGATAGACAGGAAGGGCAGGTTTCTCGTGCTGCAATAGGAATGTGGATTTTGTTTGTACCTGCCTCACTGAAAGGGGGAGAGATTCCTGTCACCGGAGCAACTTGGTAGTGGTGGGATCTTTGGCTTTGATGTGGGACAGGGACGTGACTCTGATTTCCGCTCAGGGGTAACTGAGAGCCCTGAGGTCCTGGATAGTCACACAAAGACCTCCTTATCACCTTATCACTCACGCTAGTATCTGTTTCGGACCTCTCCTCCCTCCCCAGCCTCTCAGGTTGACGTGCAGGGGACCACGGTGTTGTGTGAAACCAAGTGTGCATATGAGCTGTCCTTCACAGCAGCATGTGTGTTCAGCTATACTCTTCATCTGGACACAAATGGATGCAAAATTGACCTTTAAATACAGTAATGGCAATGGGCATCTGCAGCTGAGAGGCCAAACCCCCCCCCCCCCCCCACTGCCACCCACCTCTCTTGTGGTTATGAGCCAGTGCACTCTGGGTGGAATCTGTGGGAAATGAGTTGTGCAGACATCTGGGACAGAAGATCACAACAGTCAACATAATACTGGTTTGCAGTGAGAAAGCTGCTGTATCAGCGCATAGCGAGATGGGTCTATGGAATGCCATTACATCTGTTTTAATGCCCCTTCCATGACTAAGATTTCAGTGTGTCCTCTCTGTTTCCCTCTGTCAGCTGGAAGGATGGCTTAGGGTTTTGCGCCCTTATTCACAGACACCGCCCAGAGCTCATTGACTATGGGAAACTGCGAAAGGTAAGGAGGACCAGGCTTGAAGCACGATGATTTCACATGCATACACAAACACGCACACACACACATACAACACGCTTCTGCATATATTCACAGATGAAGTGTGAATAAACAGCCGCATCTCATTCTGTACTGTGCGGAAAAATGTGGTGCTGCTTTTTTTAACGATGACCCGAACGTACAATGTCTTTAGTGCTTTTACTCTTTGTTTCACATATGTATGAGGTGGTGAGTTCTGCAATGCTTCCAGTTTAAAGTATACGTGTAACACATAAGCAAGATTTTGCCTACACTTTCACACCTATACAGAGCAGACAGAAGACTGAGGCCCATCTGCTGTGCATCACTGAAGTGCATTACACATCAGTGCATTGTGGTTAGACTTAATGCCCTCTTTCCCAACAGGACGACCCCATGACCAATCTGAACACAGCCTTCGATGTGGCTGAACGATACCTGGACATTCCCAGGATGCTGGACGCTGAAGGTAAGGGGCACAGTTCTGGAGGCTGGGTTGTGTGTTACAGGTTAGTGGAGATCATCTCAGGGCATCTTCACACAAACAGAGCTCAGTAGCCAAGATGACAGCTCCCAACAGGGCAAATAAGAGTCCTGAGAGATTTGTCACTTTCGTGAGTTATGTTTTTATATTCAGGGGCCACTGAGCTGGCATTTCCAGCATGAATGAATGATTGAATGACTGAGTGAATGAGTTGGTTTGGCTGCCTTTCATGTTAAATGCACCCATCTGCCCTTTCCCCAAACCCCCTCTCTCCACACAGACATTGTGGGCACTGCCCGCCCGGATGAGAAGGCTATCATGACCTACGTCTCTAGCTTCTACCACGCCTTCTCAGGTGCCCAGAAGGTATCCCAGGATCCACCGCTCTGCTTCCCTTCTAAAACCCCTTCCTTTGTTTGCACGGTTACTGTGCCTCCCATCTCTCCTAATGGTGTGGTTCTCTTCCTCAAGTTCACAGCTGTGGCCCCTGCAGTGGTCTCACTTTTCCTCTTTCTGCATGGTGTTTGCCACCAGTTGCATGATGGGACATACACAACTTATGCCCAGTGGTCACAAGCAACCTCCAAGTTCTGTCACTCACAGTTGTGGGAACTTCATTTCCCAGAATGCACCAGCTCTGGTGCCTGCTGCAGTTCAGTTTTTAGTGTGTCAGTTGTCACTGATGACTTGTTAAGACACAGTGGGGGGTTTCAGACTGACGGAGTGACCGTGTGCATGATTATACTGTCCATGTTAATATCTAAATATCCTGCAGAGTAGCATTTCACCCACAGTATCAGAGTGGAGCTCTTGAAGGTCAAAGATTTCTTTCATCGCTTTTAATTTCATCTCTTGCTGTGGCTTTGACCTCGAGTTATTATTGCCGGTTGCTGTCTGGGTTGTGAAATCGGTTCAGGTTGCTAGGGATGACAATTCAAGACACATCGCCGGCTTCAGAGTGGGAGGAGGGCGCGCTCGCCCGCTAGTGCCCCTCCCTGCTCAAATCTGCTGATAACTGCCCAGCGTGTTCAGACGTGGCAACAGAGCCGTCGTGCATGGGCTGCAGTTTCAAAATGAAATGCGGCGCGTCGTTTTAGTGTACGGTCAGGTGGGCCTCACTTTGTGTCCGGCCCTGAAAGATGCTTTCGGGATCCTTTTCTAACACTCATCTCTGGGAGCCTAATTTTACGGCTGGATTTGCATCCCTACAGAAATGCAAATGTAGCGTGTCCGAGAGGGTGCAATTGAAGTACGGGACCATGGCCCAAGCATGAGGACTTGCTAAAAATTTGTTTTCTTATGGGGAAAAGTCTATAATGATCTGGATAACACAAGAATTCAGTACACACACACACACACACACACACACACGCGTGTTTTTGTGTGTATACGTATGTGTGTGTGTGTGTGTGTGTGTGTGTGTGTCTGCACAATGAATTCAAGGAGATTTATTACTCTGTTATAATTG
>JABJVR010000034.1:4467676-4487218 GCA_025773905.1 Chitala chitala | reverse complement strand
TGCATGTTCTCCCTGTGCTTGGTGGGTTTTCTCCGGGTGCTCCGGTTTCCTCCCACAGTCCAAAGACATGCAGGCTATGTTGATTGGTGTGTGCATGTGCCCTGTGGTGGGTTAGCACCCTGCCCTGGGTGTCCCCTGGGATGGGCTCTAGGCTTCCCTGCGACCCTCACCAGGAGTAAGTGGTTAAGGTGATGGATGTAGAACACACAGCATGAACCGGAAACTGGGACAAGTTTACAAAGTGGTTTACATGGCATAAAAAAATAAATGCACAATCAAATGTCAAAGTACCAAATAAACATCTAAATTTTAAATCAAGAAATAATGAGAAAGTATTAAAAGAAATAAGAAGGCATAACGAAAATGTAAAACAATTACAACAGTATTAAAATGTAATGAAATACATAAAGTTTAATAATAAAAGTGAATATAAAACTAAGGATAAGCAATATTAAACAAAGAGGTTTTCAGATTCTTTGTGAAGGTGCTCAGAGCAGCTATGTTCACAGCCTGGGCCCATCATGACTAACAGCCGACTCCCCACTCTGCACTCATGGGTGACCAGCATATTTGAGGGATCACACAGAGATGCGTCTAGTAATCATCTCACCGAGCTAGACGGACAAAGCCATGAGGTCATTATGAAAGTATAAGATGAATATATTGTCAATTCCACGCCAAACAGGCAAGCAGTGAAGTGACTTAAATTGTATTCCTTTGTTGAAAATTGGTCAGTAAATTAATGTTATAGCATGTCAAGAAACTATGACAAAAAAACCCATTCACTGAAAAAATTGATGTTGGGGGATTTCTATGCCTGACTGTAGCCAGCTCTGTATTTTATTTAACTGTATTTCATTGCCACTTTGACCCAACTACACTTCATGTCTCTGAGATGAACACTCACACTGTTTGAAGTTCCTCAAGAGCGCAGTTAGGTCAGACCACACAGTGAGTTTAGCATGTGGACCCTGGTCTTTGTACAGGAAATTGGACGCATCTCCATAGAGATGCATGGGACCCTGGAGACACAGCTGACGCAGCTTCGCCAGTATGAGAAGAACATCATCAACTACAAGCCAAAGATTGATCAGCTGGAGGGAGACCACCAGCTCATTCAGGAAGCCCTCATTTTCGACAACAAGCACACCAACTACACAATGGAGGTAAAAGATGACAAAAACATGTGCTAGGCTAAAATCCAAATGTTTAGGTTCTAAGGCTGCCTTCCCTTTGTATTTCTTTTATTGAAATGCTTCTATTTGCTCAGCACTCTGTAATATGTTCCTGTACATGGGAGTAAGCCTTTATGACTGGCAGCGTTCCGCTGCTTCATAATGAGATGTTACTGATTGGATGTGCACCATACTGCACAGGTGATGCTGAGCTGAGTTGTAGCCAATCAGAAACACTACTTTGGTGGCATGTGCCTTCCTTAAACTGCTGTAACAACAACAGGTTTTTTTAGGTTTTGTTATTCCTGCTTTTCACAGTCAAGTCATCGTACAGCTGAGACTCAGAAGATACATCGAACCACTGTAGCTCCCACTCTGAAGCTTGTGTTTGTTAAATGTTATCTCTGATCACCAGGGTAGAAGGTAGTGTTTCCTGTGAGTTTGTGATTCCATGTACAGGTGAGAGGGAACCCCCTCCCTTGTCCTCACCAGCTCCTCTCTGTCTTCTTCTCTTTCTCTTTACCCTCACTGGCTCATGTCATTGTACCCCCCTGCAGCACATCCGCGTGGGCTGGGAGCAGCTCCTCACCACCATCGCTCGCACCATCAACGAGATTGAGAATCAGATCCTGACGCGGGACGCCAAGGGCATCAGCCAGGACCAGATGAGCGAGTTCCGCGCCTCTTTCAACCACTTTGACCGGGTTGGTCCGAGGATGAGTGACAGTTGGGAGAGGAGTATATGAAACAGGCCATGACCAAACATGATGACACAGTGTAACAGCTGGGACACCCAATGTAATGTGTCAGCTGTTGACTAAGTACTGCAGCAACGTGTCCACAACCTAGCCTGAGGTTTTGTAATGTGTGGGCCTTTTTTGTATTACGTTTAATTAATAAGGATATATGTTATATAGTCAGTACTGGTATTAATTTGACAATGAATATTATTATATGTTCATACTGACTACTGGATAAGTGAAGCTAATTTATAGATACACATTAATGTAACTGTCTATCACTGTTGGAAAATTACCTGCTGGTCAACATTTTACCGAGTATAAATGTATTATGTATATATAAATAACCTGTAATATTCAGAATTAACGAGCTACACTTGCCACATGTTTACATACAGTATGTAAATCCAGTGTTTGATTTTATGCTGGGAATACAGACGTGTTGGCCAAGTATTTTGTTTGCTAACACTCGGCTACACCTACTACTCGTGCCATACTCAGTGCTGTGTACACCCACTGACATTTTGTCAAAGCTAAATTTAAACCTATTAGTGTTAAAACCTATGCCTGTCTGCCTGCAGTGTCTCCTTCCATTTTTGTCCATGAATGGCCCTGACTCAGTGTGACTGTAGTGCCCTCCCACACGGATCTAACTACTGTGCACTTAATGTTTTTCCTTCTCTTCTCTGTCCCTCATGCATGTCTCTGCTCCTCACCCACCTTTACCGCATCACACCATCCTGACAAATTTGCATGATGCTCCTGCATCCCACTTTCTCCCACCCTGCCCTCACCCTGTCCTGATTGGCCTGTTCCGACGCTCATCACGTGTGGCTGCATGCGCTGGCTCCGCCCTCAGGACCACTCAGGCACATTGGGCGCAGAGGAATTCAAGGCCTGCCTGATAAGCCTGGGCTTCGATATGGCCAACGAGTCACAGGTACTAAAGCCATGTTGAGCCCCACCTAGTGGGCACTCAGGTTAATGGTTGTCTTTTTTTCCCTCTTTTTTTATTTCTCGACCCTCCCTATTTCTTATCTTTCCTTAATGTTTCACCTTTCCATATTTTTACTGGATACTTTCGGTATACATCCTGGGAAAAAATCACCCTATAAATCCTTTCCTGCCACTTACTCTTAACCTGTTCAATCTGGTTCCGGAAACAAACTTCCAACTCTTCTATTACCTTCCTATGCCCTTTGGCTTCTATTTTGACCCCCCCCCCATCACCTTCCCACTGGATTATTTATCATACTTGGCCACCTATAGAAGAGAACAGGGACGATGGATGCTGACGACTTCAAAACCTGCCTTATCTCCATGGGTTATAACCTGGTAAAGCCTTGACACTTTCTCCAACTAAACCCTGCTATATACCACAGTCTTTTTCTTCATTACATATCAAAAACATGATAAATTGTCTACTACGTTTAACCTTGTAATTAGTGATGGAATAGTGTGCAGTTTTACAGTACAGTTGTTCAAAAATCTATTACAACTCAGTTAACTTCCTGCTTAAACAGTTTTGGTCATGAATAAAAACAAGTACAAAAACAAAACAATGAAAAAAAAGTTTGCAATGTAAGGAGATTGTAGTTCCTGTCCTGTTTGGTATCTGTTTTTAGCTTTATCTTTAAAGTTTACTTTTTATATATACTTGTAGTTTGTACACTGTCCCACATTTTTGTTACATTCCTTGGGGCAACATTATTGTGAAAAATACAATATAAAAATAAATGCAATTTAATACTAAATGTATCCACTTATATTTATAAATAGAAATATTACATTTTATAAAGTATTTGAGTATTTTTAATAAAATTCTTCAACTAAATATTTTATATGTAATTATTTCCGGATAGCCATTATGGTAACCATATTATATGTGAATGTGCTTCATAATAATGGTTATTATAACAAGGCTGTGGTATATTACACAACAAAGACAAGACAGTATTCTTTATACAAAGACGTGCTTGTGATCTTATTCATGTAAGAGGCGGAAATCCTTTTTTCCGATCAGACAAAGTTATTGTGTCAATCAGACAGTTAAATTATTAGTTAGAATGGATTTCTTGTGGACAGGTTTCCTTTCATTGTTTTTCTACATCAGTAGTCAGTAAACTAATCATAGTTCAATCAGACTGCTGAGGAGAAAACATTAAATTATATATATATACCAAAGTTAAGGGTAGTGAAGAACTACTGTGGGAGCTCTTCTGACCACAGTACACACCCCTGGTTATATTGACCATGCCATGTGTTTGACCCTGAGCCCTCCATTTTAAGCCTCTTCTCTCCTCCACAGAGCGAGGCAGAGTTTGCCCGCATCATGAGTATCGTGGACCCAAATCGGCTCGGCGTCGTCACGTTCCAGGCCTTCATCGACTTCATGTCTCGAGAAGCTGCTGACACAGACACAGCTGACCAGGTCATGGCCTCCTTCAAGGTGTTGGCAGGAGATAAGGTGGGTCATGATGCAGTGCTTCAGGAGGGTATGGAAAAAAGGTTTGTTCTGTGTATGCTTTGTAAGTGAAAAATAACACACTGGAAAATGGACTACTTTTTTACTGAGCTTTGGAAAAAAATTAATGCATTTAAATTTTCAGTTTTCATATGTACAGTACACCATCCAGTCAATACATTTTAAGACCATCTGTCTGATTAGCAGAGAAGGCATGAAGTGTACAAGACTTGAAGGTGTCTAATATATTCTAGACTGTCACATGCACTGTTGCTATGAGAAAATCTGTTCTGGCCATTGTTTGAATATAGATTTTATGTTACATTATTCATGAGTATGTACAGAGTATTTTAAGATTTATCTGTTTTGGCTGCTTAATTTTAAGTAATGTTGAGTTACAGGAAATAGGAAGTAGATTTTGTCTCCTCCATTTTACTTGCATGGTCAGGTAACTAACATCTAGTACACTGAGGCACAAAACGTTATTCATTTGCTGTGGTCCCCATAAGTTAATGGCTGTTCACTGTACTGTTCTCTCTGCATGTAACTCATGAAGCATTATGTAGTTTATCTTACTGTTAACCTGAATTCCGCACTTCATGGGTTACATGTAGAGAGTACAGCAGTACAAAATCAATCTTATTTGCCTCATCTGGGAGTGGTCATAACATTTTGCATGGAAAGTGTATAGTTTAAAAGCAAAATTATTTATTCTCTTTATTTTTACTGACATAATATGATGTTTGAAAATGTAGCCTATAATTCGGAATTTATTCAGATTTATTTGGAAATCCTGTGGTTGATTGACCAATTCCTTCATAGATTTAGTTTTTTTTTGTGATAAAATATTAAATATTTGTTCTATTTTATTGTGTCATACAGCTTCATGGTATTTGGCATTTAGGTTGATAAATGTGTGACCTTGGAAAGGCTTCGAAATTTTTCCATTTAATTTCTTAATTTTTTAAATTAGTATTTGTACACTGCACACAGCGGCTACTCAAGTAAGGGCTGTCGGCTAACCCCAGCTGTCTGCTAACCCCATTTCGCCACTTGCGTAGTGAAGGGGGGTCCGGCCCGGAGCTCAGAGGTGAAGCGTGCTGTTGGTTGGGTCAAAAATCATTGCTGAGCCCCTGCCTGAACTGACTGACCAGCTCACTGTGAGACTGAGGGAAAATGTGCAAAACCGTATAAAACTTGTGCTGCTATATGTTTTAACTGATTGTGTTAATACAGAGAAAAATTAGCCCAAAATCCCTTTTATTCCCTTCGGTTCTTGACTGCTTCTTACACCATGACTGCAGCTGTATCCACGTGTGGTGGACAGTCCTTAGTGGCATGGTGTTTGCAGCTTTAAATGTACAGATTGTTTATTTGCTTTGCCAATCGAGGGTGTTTCTTGGGTGGGAAGCTTTTGTAAATCTGACACAGAACACTTGATTTTTCTTGGACATCATTTTTCTACCACAAAAATATATGAACATTTTTATAAATGAGCCCCCTGATCACATTATTTTGCACTTGGCTAATAAACAGATTCTAGTGTCTTTGGTAGGCACCATAATTGGGCAGAGCTAATATTTCATAATTTAAATCAGACAGAGACCCCGATATGTCACAGTTAGTCAGTTAACTTTGTTTTATTCAATCCCAAACCATGAGAGGACACGTTGTTCTCATGTCTTCTCCAGAACTACATCCTGGCTGATGAGCTCCGTCGGGAGCTGCCACCTGACCAGGCCGAGTACTGCATTGCCCGCATGGCGCCTTATACGGGCCGGGATGCTGTGCCCGGTGCCCTGGACTACATGTCCTTTTCCACCGCCCTGTACGGGGAGAGCGACCTTTGATGTCCACACACCACACCTGCTGACGTGGGCCTGCCGTCACCCAGCCACTGCCCGGGCGTCCTCACCCCAACACCGAGACAAGCCACCGGCCCCCAACGAGCACGTCTTTTTGTTCTTTTTGCTGTTTTTGTACGCATTCCACTTTATGGTTATGCTTCCCCACGTTTTCCCGTCATTGTGCCGCAGCTCTTTGGGTTTACAAAAAGGGGAGTGTACTTTTTTCTTCTGAAAAAGAAAAAGTAACATATTTTATTATACAGAACAAAAAGTATTTTCTCCAACTGATTTAACGAAAAAGAAAAATTAATAAAAATGTTGCTACCACTGGTGTGTTTGTGTTTTTTCCTCCCTTTGAGTTCTGATTCTGCAGTGGGTTGGCGCCCCACCCAGGGTGTCCCCTGCCCCGTGTGCTGTGCACCCTGGGATGGGCTCCAGGCTTCCCATGACTCTAAATTGGATAAGGCGGTAAAGTGAATGGATGGATGTATAGATGAGTTCTGATTCTTTTTCTCATGAGCAGTTCACATACTTGGGAATTCTCACACTACTACAAATTGTGGGGAAAAAACAGACCACTACAATTACTACTTATAGAGGGCCATGCATTTTATGTGTTAAAAGCCATATTTTTAATGTAATCACAAAAATCAAGAACATTCACATTAACCAGTTCCAGCATAGCATATAAATGACTCATTATGTCACTTTCATTTTCATAGACAGTAGAAAACACGTACACCTCTGGTCAGAAGTTTTAGAACATCACCATTTTTCCTGTTTTTATTCAAATGTAAGCAATTCAAGTCCTGTAAATACCCTGAAATGGTACAAAGGTAAGTGGTAAACTGCCAGTGGTGAAAAATGTTTAGGTTAACAAAAACGGAAAAATAATGTACATTTCAGAGATACGCAAAAAAGCCTTCTCAAGGAAGAGGTAAAGGGGTAAGAGCTCACAGTTGTTCTGCAAAAATGTTAGTAAATTAAGACTTGAAAGTTTATGCTAACAGTTCCTACAGGTGTCCCAACTTTTGTTGATTACTTACAAGCCCTCTGTCTGTATAATAACAGTGTGGGAACAGGCTGTGTTACTACACCCTCTTAAGCAATATTTGGACAGTATTGTACTGCAGGACATAGTATTTTGCTCTTAAAATGGCGAGAAAAAGGCAATTAACAAAGGAAGGCAAACAGACCATTATAACCCTTAAAAGTGTAGGTCTTCCCATTAGAGAAATTGCTAAGAAAGCCAAGGTATCAGCAAGTACAGTTTCCTACTCCATGAAAATACACTAGGAAATTGGAGGACATTCAGACAGGAAGAGGTCTGTCAAACCCAAAGCCACAACAAAATCAAGACAAGTTTCTGAGAGTCAACATCTTGCACGACAGGTGACTACTTCGAGCACAGCTTAGCTCAAAAGTAAGCAAGTCTCAGTTTCAACTGTGAAGATAAGACTTCGAGCTGTAGGTTTGATGGGTTGATTGGCAGTTAGAAAGCCATTGCTAAAATGGCAAGATAAGAAAAAGAGGTTTGCCTGGGCCATGCAGCACTTACAGTGCACTACTGAAGGCTGGAAGAAGGTCTTATGGACTGATGAATCAAAATTTGAGATCATTGGTTCATCATGCAGGGTTTTTGTACACTGTAGAGTAGGCGAAAGAATAGTTCCTTGGTGTGTGACAGCAACTGTCAAACATGGAGAAGGAAGCGAGATAGTCTGGAGCTCTTTTGCTGGATCTAGAGTAGTTGACTTGCACAGAGTGAGTGGCACTCTGAACCAAAACTACTACCACAGCATTTTACAGCGCCATGCAATACCCACTGGTGTAAGGTTATTTGGTCAGAGGTTCGTCCTACAGCAAGATAATGACCCAAAACATGCCTCCAGGCTGTATCAGAACTACCTTAGGAGAAAAGAACAAGATGGTAGGCTTCAAATCATGGAATAGCCAGCTCCATCTCCAGACTTAAACCCCATCGAACTGGTTTGGGAAGAACTAGACAGAAGGGTGAAAGCAAAGCAACCTACAGGCGCAACAAGTTTGTGGGAACATCTGCAACAATGTTGGGAAGAACTCTCTGAACAATATTCGATTTCCGTTCTAGAAAGAATGCCACGAGTTTGTTCAGCTGTTATATCTGCAAAAGGTGGCTACTTTGATGAGTTTAAAACTTAGATTACATTTTGTTACAGAAGAGGATTTCATGATTTCTTTGAGGATGTCCATTTGTTTATTTGTTGTTTTCTCTATTTTCAGAGTACATCGAGACATTAAACTACATAAATACGTTCAATAAAAACTGGGAATATGTGGGTTTTCTAAAACGTTTGACTATTAGTGTATATAATTAAATAACAGGAGTACATTTACATATACATTTTACATTTTATTAATTTAGCAGATGCCTTTGTTCAAAGCGACTTACAATGAATAATTCAAGTACTTGTAATGAAGTACAAGTGCATGTCACAAACAAGGTCAAACAGGATCAGAGAATCTAATTAACAGTAAGTGCTGTCCTATCATCAAAGTGCACACGATTAAATCAAGCAATTGTCTCAAAAGTCATTCGAGTAAAACGAAAGCATAAACATATAAAATGTAAGTCTTGAATTAACTAGAAAAACATGTACAAAGAAACAGCCTTGCAGCAATGGAGTGAATGGAAGCATAGATGAAAAGATTTTAGGTTTTAAGTTCTAAGGTGCTCCCAGAAGAGATGAGTCTTCTGTTGCTTGCAGAATGTTGACAGCGATGATGAAGTCCTCAAAGCAAGCAGACGTTCATTCCATCATATAGATGCCAGAGAAGAGAAGAGCCTAGGTTTACCAGTTTTTAGGATGGGTGTAACCAGTCTCTCCCCATTAGTAGACTGCAGAGAACGGGAAGGGACATAGTTCTTGATTTGGGACCAGAGGTAGTCTGGAGCAGTCCCATTGATGGCCTTGTACGTAAGCATTAGGGTATTTAATGCGTACCTGAACTGGAAGCCAATGTAGTATGATGAGCAGGGGAGTGACGTGTGTCTGTTTGGGAACACTGAAGATGAGATGTGTCGCTGCATTCTGGGTCCACTGGAGAAGATATGTAGCAGAGCCTGGGTGGCCAGCCAAGAGTGAATTGCAGTAGTCCAATTTTGAAATGACTAATGCTTGGACCAGGAACTGAGTTGAATATTCTGTGAGACATGGTCTGATCTTCCTGGTGTTGTAGAGGGCAAATCTGCAAGCCCTGCAGACTGTAGCGATGTGTTTGGAGAACATCAGGTTGCTGTCCATCACCAGTCCGAGGTTCTTCACTGGTTCTTCATTCGATATGGTAGAGGTTATACTTGTTGTGCTGAGTTTCAGAGACTTTTCACAGGGAATGGAATTCTTGGCCAGGATGATCAGCAGCTCAGTTTTGGAGAGTAATTCATCACTCATATGACTGCATGTCAAAATCACAAGTGACAACATGAAAACCACAGAAAGAACAGGGCTACATACACTCAGAACTGGAGGTGGAGGTCAATGCCACTACTCACTTAAGAACCTAAGAAGATGTGTGCGACAGTGATAAAAATTGCTTCCAATATTACCACTAAAATAATGTGTGTCTTCAATTTTTTGTGTTAGACCTAAAAAAAATCTTATACAGAATTTGTTTAACTTAAAAAAAACTAGAATCCAGGTTTAAATAAGACAAAGTAATGAAAATTATGTTTTCATCCAAGGAAATTTGTACCAAGGTTATTGCAATAATTAAAAGGCCAATAATGAACATAGTGCAATAATTATGAAATAATCCCGCATAATACTAAATTACATTTCAAATGTAATTGAAAGTAATGTACCCATGCAACACAAAACTAACATAGCTTGGTATACAGTGACATACCTTGGAGGGAACAACCCCTCTTCCCCCCGGAATTTCCGCCTATGATTACATTAAGGCTGCCTCTGCTTTTTATGTATAAAAAACTCTAGCAAATAAATTGATTTTTGACATAGAGTGAATGCCGGCTGCTTATTTATCCTTATTCATCGCATGTACTGTTTTTTTAAATGACGTAAATCATGTACCAAAGTGGTGAGAAGTGGAGAGCTAGTTGGTGTTAGGAACAGATTACTACATATACCATGATACATTGCGTACAAAGGTGACAGTTTTTCCGCCTGACTATAAATTTTAACACAATTTAAATTTTACAAAAAAAAATATATATATTGATGGTGTTTCACATTTAAATGCCATACATATTATTATATTTCTGGTAATTTATCTTAAGACCTATTCGCAAATTTTGTATTTGGCCTTTGGATTGACAGTCAACCAGTTAATGCAAGGACCTCTCTAGAACTGCGGAAGTTGGACAATATTTTCTTTGCTTTCTGTTTGGATTGAGACCAAAGCAATACGTATCACTATATTTTAAATTACACAGACTATTAAAATACAGCACTTTAAGATGTCATCAGAAGAGTTCGAAAAATTGCACGATATATATAAAGCTCTTTATGATGATCTTAAATTGATTCCTGACAGAGCTGGTCGATGTCATGGAGGTAATAATAATGTTGCTAAAAATCATTGTGTAAAGTGAAACAAACTACCTATGTCCTCTCTTTTTCTTGTGTTGTACTTGTTACTATTAAATGGCTTATCTAAGAATTACACCGTTAATTGTCAATTAGTGCTGGCCAATTACTGTTTTACAATTACCAGTACAATGAGCTAGCAGGTATCTTATAATTACACTTTTTAACGTTTGTAAATGTTATTATAGCGTTTTTGATTGAATGGTACTTTCCAGTGGCTGAATTAAACTTGTATTTTGTTGATTTTTACGGCTTACGTAATTAACAATATGTACGATATGATTATGTGTCACGGGGGCAGTATTTGCCACAATTAAAGTACATTTTAGTGTTTATATTGCGATCATTGCGCTTCAAGTCAAGACAAAGTATTCACAAAGTATGTAAATCGTCATAATCAGTTATTTATGTTTCGTTTCAGAGGAAAGGAAGAGGTTTGTGAGAGAATTTGATGAAAAAGTGGGAGAGGCAGAAGAAATGGTATACAAGGATATGTCTATGTTGTGTTGTTGACAGTTCATAGTTTTTTTAACAGTCCTCAGTGTCACCTCTTTTGTCATTCTGCCAGTGTTGATCTTCATGTTACAACAAGTCTGCCACATGTTTGCAGCTGCAGGCCATGGACAAAGAGCTGCTGGTTGCACCGCCTTCCTTTCGGAATGTAATGTCAGCCAGGCTCCGGCAGTACCGCAGGGAGCTCGGCAAGTTGCAAAGAGATATGAAGAGCTCCACTCCAGGCCTGGGCTTCTCCAGCCAATCAGGAGAGGGTGGTTTCGCAGTCTACGCGTCACAGAACGAGCAGAGTGTGAGTTCAGCGCAGATCTTGTGGATGGGACATTCCTCCATTTTCTGACCAAGTGAATATGTTAGCAGTGTGTACCCATTTTCAGTGCAATAATAAAGGCCAGCTGTACAACAGAGACTACCAAAAATATTGCTGATTTAGCACTCAATAAAGGAGCTTCTGTTTTTCCCCCTCTTGTGAATAAGGTTATGACTCTAAATTTGCTTCCAAGATCATGCGTCTGAAAGCTGTGCAGTTGTTTGTGCACAAAAGTGTCTCCAGAGCCTCTCACTTCTTTTAACTGTTGTGTTCAGTCTTATGTGAGTTAGAAACAGGTCATTCAGACAAAGAGGTTCCCAGTGGAGTTTAAATCTTTTGATTGCTAAAGAAATTGTCTATGTAGCCTTATTTAGTCCTGAATCAAACTGATTGTGTGTGTCTGTGTGTACATTCCTGTACATTCCTGTAGACCCAGGTGCAGTCACAGCGGGCCCTGCTCCTCCAAGGTACGGAGTCCCTTCATCGTGCCACACAGAGCGTTGAGCGCAGCCAGCGAATTGCCACGGAGACGGAAAACATTGGCACAGACATCATCGAGGAGCTGGGAGAGCAAAGGGAACAGCTGGACCGAACACGTGACAGAGTCAGTGGGGGACTGGGGTGGGGGTGGGGTCCTGTGGAGGGAGAGGTCATGGTAACATCTGACTTTCCTCTTTTCTTCAGCTGGTTAACACGGGTGAAAACCTCAGCCGCAGTCGGAAGATCCTGCGTTCTATGTCTCGGCGGTGAGTCACGCTTGCTCCCTCGCGCTCCCTCACGCTTGCTCCCTCGCGCTCCCTCACGCTTGCTCCCTCGCGCTCCCTCACGCTTGCTCCCTCGCGCTCCCTCACGCTTGCTCCCTCGCGCTCCCTCACACATGCTTCTCTGCACGGATTATATCATTGATGCACAGGCTCGAGTGAAAGGTATTGCAAGTACTCTGATGCTGTTAGCTTTTTTTGCTGTCAGCTGCATTTTGTGCTTGTTCTTAATCATTTTCCCTCCATTTCTATATATTTTTTTTATCCCCTTCTTAAATTGTTTGCTTTGCGTAAATAAACATAGGTAAATATGACGGAAGCATCTTAGCGCTGAACTGAGATGTTGTCTTCATTATGCATGTGGTAACTGAGGCACTACACTGGGGAAAAATCTTTCGTGTTTGTGATGTGAGTAGGCAAGAAAAAAAATCTTCCTGCCTGATCCCGGCAGTTTGTAAGTGTTTTCTCTCTTCACCTATAGGATTGCAACCAACAAGCTCCTTCTGTCGGTCATCATCCTGATGGAACTGGCCATCCTTGGTGCCACCGTCTACCTCAAGTTCTTCCGCAAGTAGGCGTAGTGAGGCCTGACTGGATGTGAAGCAGCACACACTGAGCCAGCCGTCTGTACAGAGCACCCAAGCCTTGGCCTGACTGCAGTGTTGGGTTGTACACAGTATTCCTCTCCCTACCCGCCTTCTTATTTCTGTGCTACTGAAATGAGCAACTGTGGCAGAGATGTTACATGGACTGCATGAATCAGTTGCTAAGAGATGCCGAATCAGCCGCGTAACTACTCCAAAGTGATTGTGACCCCTGAATGCCACACTATATAAAATGAGAGTTTAGGGGGCAGCTCTACTGTTACAGTGACCAAGGATGGGGTGGGGTGAATGCCCTTTGACTTCTTCCCTCCCCCCCTTGACCTTATAAATGAAGTGCCAAGCACCGGCAGCTGTTCTCCTTGATCCAGCAGATCTGATGACATAGGCCCCTTGGACAAACGGACTGTGATGCTGTTGTAAATATGGAATTCCCACTAAATGTGTTAATCTGCTACAATTTAAATGTAACACACTAACAACGCTGTTAAATTGTATTGTATTTTTCTTTTAAATAAATTAAGGTCTTTGGATTTTTGCCCGTAATTGTTTAACTGTCTGAGGAATTAACATCAAATGCTATGTTGTGCTGATCTTTTGGCATTCTGAGTAAACCACAACTGGTGTTAGCAACTTTTAATATAATACTATGCATTTGGGTTTGTACATTGAGAGCCCCCTGGCAGCAATCGGCCGTCCAGCAGTATTTCAAGGTCTCTTTGAGAGTTCTTTACCCACTTATCAACCTAGTTATTTTTGGGTTGGCTAGTTTTTTTTTCTTCTTTATATATAAAGATCTAACACTCCAAGAGCGTTGCTTCACCTACAGGTTTGGAGCACACGTTTGTGCACAAGCATTTGTTAGTACCACAGAAGCGATTTCAGCGCGGCTGTCCGAGAATGCGTCACATTTATTCCCAGGGAGGAAACTTCATTTCAGCACCTCTGCAAGTGACAGCCCTTCTCCATTGGGTATATTGCACAATTGTGTACAGAATATGTTTATAAAAAAGCTCTTGAGCGTGGCATGTTTATTTTCAGCATACAGCCTGACTCACAGACCACAGGGAGGGAGTCAGCAGCCACCTTACATTGTAGCACCGCTGTGCCACGTTGTGCAACCACAGGCACAACTACAATGATTTAGTTTTCTTTAAAAAAACGCTACCAAAATATAAATCATGCAGCACTTTCATAGAGACAGAGTAACGGATGTGGAAGTGTTGCCCTGTAAATCCCCCGGTTTACTTCAACGGGTTAATCAGCTTGCGTGGTAGTGGGTTCGAGCCCCGGCTACCCCCATAGCAACAGCATGTAAAGGTTTTGTACGTTTTCCCCTACCTGTAAAGCTCGTTTTGTACCCTTTAAGTACAAAACGCGGACATCCAGTGGAACCTTTTTACGCGTGCCTACAAATGCTGTTTTCCCTTAATAACTGTAGCGTTTATTGTCTGGAAATCTAAAATGCTCCAGGTTTAATGAGGAATAAGAGGGCACTGTTATACCTGTTTGACTAACTTTCTGTCCACATCTCTTTGTCTGACGGAGGAACTGGCACCGATTTTATGATCTATTGTCCCGAATCATTATCAGCGTTATACAGAGAAATAAAACCCAATTTTGCAACACGCTTGCTGCTGTTAAGGAGGTACGTTACATTATTTGAGCTTGAGATGTGCCATTACCCTCCCTCACCAGGGGAGAGAACGGCGTTAACTTCCCTTTCGTTGTGCTCTCTAAACATTTCTAGTTTTGCCATGTGTGGACGAGAATGACGAGACAACAAAAGCATTCGTTTTCCATAAATAGTGCAGACTGATGAGGATTACTCTCCAAGCGCAGATCAAATTCCGCACACGGGAGGCTGCCGCTGGATTCCGCCCAGGTGTTTGTCACGCTGCGCGACTCGCCGCACGTGTTTCAGACAGGAGCCCGTTCACGATACACCCAGCCCATATAAAGCACTACGACGCTCCTCATTCACAGCGCTTAGATTTTTCTTCTAAATTTGGTCAGTTTAAGTACATTTTATACACACAGTACACGCGCTAATTTACCTTCATATTAATGTACAAGGATACAACGCATCCATCTTTACCATTTTTACTTATTGCGAACCTGTAAGAATATTTAGGTCCAGTTACAAAAGCTGTTACTGTAAAATATGCAATAAAAGCGAAGTGAAGAATAAAAATTGAAGTATGCATACGCATAGCTACCAGCCAGCGGGGAAATTTGTTCAAATCAACCTTTCCAACCAATTTGACTAATCAAATAAATGCGTCTTTGCTGTTGTCACAAGTTTTATTGTAACGTGGCAACTTTGCTAATCTCAGAAACATCGTCCCCATCAAAGCTGTAAGCACAGTAGCAAATTTGACAGTGTCATTTTTTTAATGTTACCTGTTCTCAACAGAATGACCTCGAGCAACAAACATTCATATCTGATATCATTTGCGAGCATACTTTCCGATTCGAATGAAAAAGGCAATACAAACGTCACCTTCAACCTCACCTATTTACAAAGTAGTAACAGGGTGTTACTTTTCTAACATCGTGGGTCTAAAATAATTTTTTTGTTGTTGTTTTTAGAAAAAGTGCATTGTCTGCATAGCTTAAAACCTGTTTTGCAGTATCAAAAAACCTGGGAGAAAGAGGTCAAACTGTCATAATGTGAACTTCATGGAAACTCGACCGAAAGACAGCTTAAAACTGGACATTGGCAAGCTCCACAACAGTGGTCTTGACTGTCAAGGCATTCCAGAAAGCTTATTGTTCTGCTGTAAGCCGCTCAAAAGCAATGCTGAGTTTGTGGCACTAAAAGCCTGTAAGCCCATTTGGTTTTGCGAATTCCCATCTCTTCCCCATGGCGGTGCAGTTTTCGTAGTTGTTCTTGGACAGCACGTGACTTCAAAGCATGCTTCTGAGGTTCAATTCTGTGATCTACCAGGATTTTAAAAAATACTGAGCGGCAATCGCTGGTATGGCTTTATTAGTTTGTGAGATGTCCTTCATGCAAAAAAAAAAAAATTAAAAAAGGAAAAACTATTCCAATAGGACAAAATGATATTAAAAGTGCAGATTAGATGGAAGCATCCAGATGCTAATGGCACATGTCCCTCATTTCACAAAGGTCTCCCTTCCAGGGACACCACAGTGTTTCCTCCTAACTTTTCTGCCAGGGTGGACCGATCTTGGATGTCATCTAAACCGTTAACCTGCCATTCATGCTTGATGCCTGGAAGAGAGAGACAGAGATAAGGCAAAGAAATATGTTGTGGAGTTCCCATATTAAGTTGAACAGAGGGGGTTTGAGAGCCTGGAAAAATAAAACCACATTAGACCAGGTGGAGACACTCAGTGCATTTGGAACCTCGTGTCCTCCAGAGGTACTGACAGTTCCACAGCAATCTGAGCAGCAGTCTGTCTGGCCTGTGTTCCCAAAACATGTCCAGCAGTGGTAAGACCCTGGAACCAGTCATATGGCAAAGCTCAGACGCAAAGCTCAACTTGAGCACCGCGCTACTGAATGGGCGCCTGGAGAGCTGTTGAGAAGACAATAACTCAAATCTCAAGAGTTTTCTTCTGATCAAAACCTGGAAAGCTGGAGCTGAGCAAGAAAGGAAGAGTAAAAATGTTGTTTCAAAGCACCACTCTTCAAGGGACCTGCACAATAATTACCACCTAAATGCATACAAGAAACTATTGTATGATAAAAGGTACAACTGCTGGACGTCCCTTTGACGTTTCTAAAGCATATTTGAAGATCAGATTTCTCTACTTGTGGGTGCTGTAGTCAACCAGGGCTTTTCAAGCAAATCACACAGTGTCCACAGTATCCAAAAATAAACCAGTGACTGAAGTACTGTCAAAAGGCAGTGCAAAAACGCAACAGCAGAAGCTGCCCGAATGCTGTTCATGCAGGATGAGTTTTCATTGTTACTACTTTGGGCAACTGAAGGGAGGGACAATAGACTGCAGGCATCATGCACTGTCCCAAAGCCAACTTCACTTCAGCTTCTGCAACTTGGCATCCAATACATACGATTAATGGCCTCTATGTAACTGTGCATACGCCTTTGTCCCACTCAACAGATGAATGATGAAAATCAAGCAAAGTGAGATGATGACTCATACTCACCAATGTGGATAACATGTAGCCCTAAATCTATGTTAGAGAGGCCATCCTGTAAGCACAAGCTCACCTGTGAACTTCTTCTTGATGGCATCTTTGGAGCTTGCGTAGATCATCTTGCTTTTCAAGGGCGCATTTTCTGGGGCCCTGCAAGGCAACAGCAGTCAATGCAGACAGAAGAGACAGGTTCTACATCACCAGGCTTCCCACAAATCCCAATCAGGTGACAAACGTACCAAAATATGAACACCAGATCTTCTTTCTTTGACTCATTCGTTTCATACGTGGCATCATACAGGGCATAGCGGCAGTCATTGAGCGGTAGGAGTTTTACAAAGGAGGCATATGGGTCATCCACGGACTCGCCGATGTCACCGACCAGAATCTGTTTCCCCTCTTCCATAATGATCTTCCTCTTGTCTTCACTGAGGCAGAAGAGCACGCCCTTCTTGCGCTTCTTCACATCTTCTGAAGACGCAGACTTGCGCACCTTCATGTCATTGAACACCTTAATGACTTCATCATGCACTGTGACGCCAGATGCCTGAATGGAAGGTGAAATTAATGTCTTAACAGCTGCTAAAGCAGCACATTCATGTCAATTACTTATGCAAAAATCTGATATTTTAAATGATTATATAACCTTAACCTATTCATTAGTAAATCAGGAAAACTACAAAATGGGCATAAAAAGTCCTTCATTATGAACTGTTGTATAATTCGTTCTTTTCTTAAAGTGTGAAAAACATGCAGTTTACATGACCAATCATTCTGAAACTCGTTCAGCAATGCATTATATTAATTTTGGGTCACAACAGTGAATACTCCCATCTTTCTTAATAGTTGTACAAAAACTAAAACTAATTAGTTCAACAGAGCCACACAGAGGCTCTCACATGATAAAGACTTAAACCTAAAAAGACATGCCATATTGCCACCATCACTTCTCACCGTCACATAGCTGAACGCTAGTCACAACTGAAACAGAACACACATACCAGACCCCCTTACTAAGGTTCTTCCTCGAAACATGTTATCGCCCCATTATTACATTTGTATTCTTTCAACAAGGATAAACTGAATGTACAGTAACACGGTTTTGCAGATCGTTTAGTCACGATACATTTTTATAACCAAAACCAAAACGTATAATTCAACCAATTTTTCTAACGGATGTGCTGTGAATGAAAGTGAATTCGAGTGAATGAAATTCTTTAGTGTAACTAATATAACGAACCTACTGGTCTAATAAAATATCCATTAGAAAACGAGAGGGACGAGTATACTGTTTCCATGTAAAGGAATATGGGAATGTAGATTTTAATTTCTATACTTTAGGGATGTGTTGATTGTTAGGAACGGATCAAATATAACTAATACAAACTAATTAAAGTGTAGAAAAAATACATATGATTATTACGCTAAAGTCGACAGTCAGTCAGAGAATAGGTTAAATCTACATGTTCGGAGGAGAGTATCAGGAGCAAAAGTAACAAAAACTTTTTTAAATTCTTGCAAAACTTTTTTAAATTCTTGCAAGCTTATTTGCGACGGGTTTTATGAAGTACAGAGAATGTAATTTGTATCAGCGTTAAAAGCGCAGAACTTTTATCCAATCACGGCGCAGCTCGAGCCGGCTCTGCACGCTCCATACAGCTACCAATGATTCAGACGCATTTCGAAACCAAAACACGTTGTAATATATTTTAAGTTTTCTCAAATGCGCACATACAGCTGCAGTCTGGACACTCCCTCGAAAAAAATAACTAAATGAACTAACCAGTGGTCCCGTTCGCCCTGGCTAAAATTAGGATAAAATGGCCGCCTGAGGGCTTTAAAGGCCTGAAGTTCCCATTTGAATGCGTCTACAATTTTACCCAGTTCTTAAAGGTTAACCAGCCACTTATGATATCTCAATATTTAACGCTATATATAAAGTTATTACGAAAAGACTAAATAAATACCGAAATTCCGCCAGCTCTTTCTTGCAGTAAAAATGCTGCTTACCATATTTTCTGGTGATCAGGGCCGGTGTTGGTAGCACAGTGCGTGAATAACGGAGGTACGTGGGAATGTATGAGAGAGAGCGAGAGAGCGGACCGGCGACAGGGCAGGGAGGAGACGCGCCACTATGACAGGGACGCAGTGGGAATGCAGAGAGAGAGAGGGAAAGAGCGGACTGGCTACAGGGCAGGGAGGAGACACGCCAGTATGACAGGGATGCAGTGGGAATGCAGAGGGAGAGAGTGGACCGGCGACAGGGCAGGGAGGAGACGCGCCACTATGACAGGGATGCAGTGGGAATGCAGAGAGAGAGAGGGAAAGAGCGGACTGGCTACAGGGCAGGGAGGAGACACACCACTATGACAGGGACACAGTGGAAATGCAGAGAGAGAGAGGTTAAGAGTG
>JABJVR010000034.1:4456374-4466702 GCA_025773905.1 Chitala chitala | reverse complement strand
CACACACAGACCCAAGGTGGGAATTGAACCCCAGGCCTGGAGGTGCGCGGCGACAGTGCTAACCACCACGCCACCGTACCGCCTGTTTACATTTATCATTGTTGCATATTATATTTAAAAAAAATAATAATAATTTCTTTCTCAGTGACTAATCACCTGCTTCCTGGGCCTTACATTTGACTTTTATTTTAACGATACCTCCATCTCAGTCAACTACATTTCACTCCTCTTAGGAAAAATACATCAGAATCTTCCATCAAGTGAAATTACCACTGTCTACAACACTTGTGACTCAAACCTCAGTATTATTTAAAGTACAAGAACTATATTTTCCCACTTTAACCAATGAATCAAGACAGCACCCTACAAAGAAATTTATGAGGAGTAAAAGTACAGACTTGGGTGGACAGAACTGAGCAGATCCACATGTACCTTGATAAACTGGGGTGGGGTTGCCTGCTGCAGTCTTTGTCCAGGGGTTTGTGTCCCGGGTTGGAACTGGAGGGGCTGTGCCCAGTGTGTTGACAGTAGGAGGACTAGAAGCAGGCGCCAAGCCATTCACTGCAGGAGCAAACAGGACAGCATTTACGAACCACGCCCTTATAGGTGACAATCCAGATCTGGTCTGCAGAAGTTTGGTACTCGACTGAAGATGGGCTGATGAACAAGTACCTGGTGCAGTTGGAGACTGAGGTGATGAGGCTGGTTTGGACATGGGTGCTAAGGTGAAGGGGTCTTCGGGAGAAGTGCTGAAAGTGGAGGTTATCTGTGTGCACAGGGAGCTGATGGTGTCCCCTTCTGTCTCTAGCTCTCCTCCTGAGACAGGAGAAAGACAGGGCAGCATGAGAAGCAAGGTGGAGAGAACACTGCTCTCTCTGTCACAGCTTCGACACATTACATCCCCCAGAAAATAAATAGGTCCACAAACTCCACTGTATGTTTAGAATGTGACACCAGCAGCAAAAACTAAATTCCAATCATTTTACGGCAGTTACATATCTGAAAGCAGCAGGCTACAATGTACTGTAACCGCAGCTATACAAATATAAAATTGTACATTTATCATGTTAGCAGATATGGTTCCAAATGAGTGTTTTTGTAAGTTATGTACATTCCTTTGATATAGAGGTCTGCAAACCCATGAGTTGCCCATGGGACCTGATACAATGCCTTGCGGTGCAGGTCTCATTTTTGCTATTGTGGGTGGTCAGCCAGTCCAGTGCAGGCAGTGGTGGGACAAAATAAAGTGGACAAATCTTGCACAATAATAATGTAAAATTTATAAGAGCAGTAACTACAACGGATTAAAACAATATACATCATTTCACAACAATAATTTTGTTTATAATACAAATCTTGCTCCTTATGACATTAGCACTCAGTAAGGAATCAATAAGGAATAAGAGCCTTAAAAAGCAGCCTGGTGGCTCAATGGGTAGAACATCAAGCTGAGCTACAGAAGTCTCCTGGTTCAAATCCCAGCACAGCCAGGTATGTCCTTTATCAAGACCCTCAATGCTACCTCCCTGGGCTGCCACTCATCTACTTCCCTCAGAGGATTAGCTAAATGCAGAGAAGCAATTTTCCTCTGGGATTAATAAATTAAACAATGTGCAAATCAATGAGAAAGTAATGGTTTACTTGTACAGCCTGTGATGAATCAGGGCAACGAGTGAAGCCTATTTTTCATATACCTTTTCATCTGTTTGCATGAAGCAAATAACAGACAACTTTGTGTATCACCTGACAACCATAATTTTCTACTGACTTAAGTCAAGCTAGAGACTCAGAATCATCACCAATCATTTCGCCAGACGAAGTTTTGAATAAAGTCAATCATCAGTCTTATTTTTTGTCTTTCTATAGCGTATGTGTTTATGTATACACACGCGCGCACACACAAACACATTATGACCACCAGCCTAATATTGAGTAGGTCCCCCTTTTGCTGCCAAAAGGGCCCTGACTTATCAAGGCATGGACTCCACTAGACCTCTGAAGGTATACTGTGGTATCTGGCACCAAGCCATCAGTAGTAGATCCTTAAGTCCTGTAAGTTGCAAGGTTGGTCCTCCAGGGATCAAACTTATTTTTCCAGCACATCCCACAGATGCTTCATTGGAGTGAGATATAAAGAATTTGAAGGCCAACTCAACACCTCCAACTTGTTGAGGTCCTTAAACCATTCTTGAACCATTTTTGCAGTGTGGCAGGGCACATTATCCTGCTGAAAGATCCCACTGCCATCAGGGAATACCGTTTCCATGAAGGGGTGTACTTGGTCAGCGAGGATGTTTAGGCAGGTGATACGTGTTAAAGTAACATCCACATGAATGGCAGGATTGAAGGTTTCCCAGAAGAACACTGCCCAAAGCATCACACTGCCCAAAGCTTTCCTTCTTCCCATAGTGCATCCTAGTGCCATCTCTTCTCCAGGTAAGGGACACACGCACAACGCACTCGGCCATCCGTGTCATGTAAAAAAAAAAAAACATGATTCATGAGACCAGGCCACCTTCTTCCATTGCTCACGTGCCCAGTTCTGATGCTCACGTGTCCAGTTCTGATGCTCACGTGCCCAGTTCTGATGCTCACGTGCCCATTGTAGGAGCTTTTAGCAGTAGATGAGGGTCAACATGGGCACCCTGACTGGTCTGCAACTACGCAGCCCCATAACCAGAAAACTGCGATGCACTGTGTGTTCTGACACCTCTCTATCCAAACCAGCATGAACTTTTTCAACAATATTAAGTACAGTAGCTCTTCTATTGGATCAGGCTACTCAGGCCAGTCTGCGCTCCCCACGTGCATCACTGAGCCCTTTTGCCGGGTCACCAGTTTTCCTTCCCTTCAAATCCTTATGCTTAGCCATTTTTCCTGCTTCCAACACATGGACTTCAGGGAGAAAACATTCACTTTCTGCATAATATATCCCACCCACTTCCAGGTGCCATTGTAATGAGATATTCAATGTTATTCACTTCACTTGTCAGTTATCAGTGATCAGTCATAATGTTATCACTGTATTTATAATAATATAAACGGATTTAACAGTAATTTTTTTATTAATCAATAAATATATTACAAAACTGCAAGGGTAGGACAAAAACTTTAAAGTGTGGGTGTGACACTTTGGCAGTAATGCAGCCAGCCTTGTGCGGGTGGATGTGAATGTGGGATGGTATAACGGCAAAGCCACTTTTTGGGTAATGATTCCTACACACACTGATTATGTAGAGAAAGTCTGACCTTTGCTTACTCAGAAACTCAGTATTCAGTAATGTCCAAATGAGAGGCAAATGTGTCTTGTTTGCAACTTTAGGATTTTGGAGCACAGGGTTTTAAGTTCTTGCGCATACAGCACAATTCAGCTTTACATTTTATTACATGTATGTCAACAGATATACTCTAATGGATAAAATCCAAAATGAGTTAACAAATCTCACAAAAATTAGTGATTTGTACCAATCTTTTGAAGTCCAAAAAATGATGCCAATTTTCAATGGTGTCTGAATGTTTGCAAGGTACTATAGGACATATTAAAAATAGGAACAAATTATGCCAGTGCAAGTCACATGCTAGTATTGGTACTGAAAACAGCCAGCCAGGACTTCATGTGCTCAATGGGTTGTATTTCAGTTGTGAAATTATGACCTTTTGTACCAAGGTTAAAAAAAATAAAAAAATTTAAAAAATAATAATAAAATCCTTTATGTAGAAGTGATGATCGATTCAAAGCACCATAAAACTCAACCACACAATTCTCCCTCCCCCTCTCATTTCTAGCCCATTTAAAACCTCTTGGGAGAGACAAAAAAAAAAAAAAAAAACAACACCTTACTGGACAAACACTTGCATTTTCAGTTATTTTCAGTTCAATTTCTATTGTGAGTGAGATGCATTCCTGGGGGGGGAGGGGAACAAGAGTAGGTAGTGGAGTAGGCTGAGCTGACATTTTAGCACACCAGAAAAGAAAACAAGCTGGAGGATGTGCTATGAAAGCACAGGTATACAGAAGCAAAGTATGCTGGTGTGTGTGTGTTCTAGGCTCACCAGAGCTCTTGACAGGGAAGTCGGTCTTACGCTGCATGGTGGAGGGCAGGTCGTTCATGCGCAGGGAGAACTGGCGTTTGAAGGGTGATGTCTGGCTGAGGGTGGGAAAGGCCCGAAAAGAGCCCTGCCGAGCCAACGCCTCAACGGGCGCGTGCCGCCGTGGAATGGCATGTGGGTTAGCTTCCTGAGTGCCAGTGGGAGGGGAGGAGGAGGAGGCAGGAGGAGCTCCCTGAATGGCCGGCCCTGTAGGTGCTGCAGCGGATGCTGTGCTCACAGGGACAGGAGACTCAAGAATGCCCACTGAAACAAGGAATGCAATTCTGAAAACTGCACTATGTTCGTAAATTTGTTACTGTCACTTCAGCAGCTGTTCAATGCCCATTCAAATCACAAAACGATCTTTATTATATCTCCGTTTTGTTTTTGTACTGAGATGCACAGTGTTAATCTCAGGTTTTCAAATGCAGCATTAGGTTCTCCTTGTATAATTTCCACAACAACCTTGCTCTTAGCTTCCAGTTACTAAACACTTAGCATACTGATCAAAATCCTCTAAAATATTTCTAAAATTTGCTCTTTAACATCCAATAATCACACTGTCCCTTACATGTACTCAAAAACAAACCTTTCTTGGCATCTTGAATCTGCCTCAAGGCCTCCTCCCGTTCTGCTTGCTCGGTTGCCGTAGTGACACGGAAGGAGCCCTCGCGGGTAAAAGTGGTGCGGTTCGCATCGAATGTGGCCGTCACTCCGCACTCCTTCTCCCGCTTCTGTTTGCGCTCCAGGCAGGAGGCAAAGGCACAGCCTACAGCATGGCTCAACCGCTCCCCCTGCATGTGGGAAAGAGCAATTCCTTACTTTATACTCAGAACAACTGTGGCTGAGGGACAGCGAAGGGGAGGAGTCTCACAGAGTCCTTGATGGCCATGAAGCAGTGGCAGATCCAGCGCCGTGTGGTGCCATCTCGGCATATGTAGGAGAAGGCCCGCTCAAAGTTCCGATCTGGGGCACAGAAGGACACCTTCTCTATCGTCTGGTCCAGAATGAGGTCCTTGTACAACAGAGTAGGGCATTTTCATAAAACTATAAAATTATCAAAACATTAAACACTAGAAGCAACACAAACAAGCTGTTTCCATGTCCCAGACACTTTTTATTGAACCCTTTTCTATTGTTTATGTATTAGCAGACTAAGTCGCAAGAAAACAAGGTATCATTTACTAAGGTTTATTATGGAAACTACATGGCAGATTACAACAGATAAGCAAGTCTAGCTACCAGAATCAGCCACTAGATGGCAGAAGTTAATCACACTGCAGTTGCCTGTCATTACACAATGAACACGACCCACCGTGTGGTTTCCCTACCTTTGTCTTGTCATCCACGACTCGGAGGCCATCCGCTGACACCCACAGCACAGCCTTCACCGTTTTCTTACCGGCCTGTGATAACAGGGAACTGAATATTAGGGCAAGAAAAGATGAAGAGCAGAAAAACCTGTGTTATCAGGTACGGCCCCACACCACACACACTACCCAGAGCACACACAGCTCCTAAAAAGTGGTGTTAGAAAAAGGATTAATCAGAGTGTGCAAAAGGACTGATCAGTGAGGGTAACTGGAGGTGGCTGAGGAGAGAAACGGAACATGACAACCGCACGTGGTGAAATCAAGGCAGTAATCCTCTGATTCAAAAGAACACCAGATAAAACGCACACATTCTCTTTTGTTTTAGTCCACTGCCTTTTGAGATTATGTTTAGTGGACCAGTAGAGGAAAAGATGAGGGAACAAACCATATGCACATATGTACACAATACATACCTCAAGTTTCTCTCTCTCGCTCTCTCTCTCACACTCACACACTCACACACACAAACTGATGTTGCCTGGCTATTAGCACATAATCCACATCAGGAAATGGAAAGAGGAAGAACAAAAAGTAAAGCACACAAGAACACTTACTTTTGTAAAGAAGCCCTTGAAGAATTTCCTGTCCTGGAGTGACAATGGAAGGTAGGTGGGGAGGAACATGGCAGGAAAACGTTACTGACTGGAGCTAAGAAGACCTCAGGGTGGGGCAGGGAATGAGGTCTAAATCTATGGGTAAAGTGATGGAACCAGCTGTGGCAAGCAGGTAAAACTGTATGCTGGGGGTGGGAGGTGTGTGTGAGAGAAGGCGACAGGAAGAAAAGAAAGAAGGGATTTTACATGGTCCGGGAGATGGAAGTATGAGTGTGAGGGATGTTGACAGTCACATGGTGATGAAATCCATCATCTTGTTATATGTTAATGCACAAAAGTTAGTGCAGCAGAGATCGCAAGCTGACTACTGACCCAGAAAGCAAACTGACAACCTGAGCCTGGTACTCATCTACAGCAGTTAGCCTGCGAGCTGCTGTGTGTTCCTGAGACAAGGCTGGCCTGCAGGTTGTCACTGAGAGCAGCGTGAAGGCTAGCAGTGCATGGACACGCCACACAGGCTCACACGTCCCATGCTAGCTTCGTTTGGTTACTCTTACCATGTCAGAGCTGCTCAGAGGAAAAGGCCTACAAGCAACACCAAAGCCAACCTGATCAAATGTGAAACATCTGGCTTCACATGGCTGCATCATCCCCAATGAGACCGACAACACACGAGAACAAAACATTGAGGCATCTGGTTTCCGGCCTACACTTCCACATTCAGTTCACACTCTTGCTCACTCATCTGGGTTGGACATAAAGTCATGGTCTGATTAGCACACGAATAGGAGTATCATCATCAATCAGACCTTTCATCTTTGCTGTTCCCTACCCATCATTCCATTTCAGTGTTAAGTCAACGTGTCTCTGATCACTTCTGCTGCTACGGAAAATAAATCTAAAATTAATACCAGCACACACACACAAACACACACACACACACACACACACACAGAGACATGATTGGTTGGCATGGTTAGTAACTCTCCACATGCATGTTTGTCACACACTTGCTTGTAAAAAGATTATGATTAATTAAAAATCACAGTCAGCAGAGGCAAAGGGAGGGGGAGAGGTGTCTTTAACCTGCTTAAAAAAACAAAACAGACATGAAGCAATTGACAACTGACAACAGCACAGAAGGCACACGAGAAACTTCTGTTTCACCCTACGTGTTAAACAGCGACAGACTGCACAGCCTCCAGCCAGACTGAACACATACAGCCCATTCATTTGCTGCACTTCCACCTGAGTCCAGCAAAGAGGAATCCTAAACCATGCCTGTGATGGACACAGAACAGTGGGGTATCTGGGGCCCCGCGTCACCCACAGGTCATGGTGACAGGACAAGTCACTCAGGCAAACGCTGCTCGCTACTTGATGCTGCGAGCTGGCAAGGTGAGCAGGAGGTGCGCCGCGCTGGGGAAAGCAAACGCGCACACTTAATGCAGCACATTTTACCGCAGTACAGCTGAAGTGTCACCCTGGCAACCGTTCATATTAACTTGTATTTATTTAACAGCTAGTAGAACCCACTAATTTCTGGTTATTTTTTTATGTCATGCTTTTAATCAAGTAAATTAGCATAAATAGACACAATCACAGATTTTATTCTTTTTAAAGTCATTTGAAAAAGAACTTAACATATTGAGTTGCATAGTTACATACTGAAATATACAACAAGTAATGTGTAAGGAAAGAATGTGTGGATCAACAAGCAGTTAATCACACGCACGCACACACCTCCCATTTTAGTGTATCCAAACAGTATTATTAAATCATTTCTGGTCATTGTTTATGATATCCCAATGGTACCTATCATTGTTCAGTCAAAGATACCTGTGACCACAAAAAGCAGAGCTGCATCATGGAAGTGACACCTGCACCCAGAAACAGGGCCCTGACCAACACACAGTACACTATTACCATGCCGCTGCCTAAAGCATTTGAGCTACACTAATGGTTTCCCTAACATGCTTGAATAGCGACGAGAAAACAAAGCCTCCATCTGCTTCCGTCCCTAAAAGAGAACCAGTTGTTTTAATCTCGGCTGGATTAGGAGCTGCCCGGTGACAGAGAACTCATCCCCAATGAGCACCAGGCTCCAAATCTCCAGCATTCCCGCTCAGGCTGTCTGCTGGAGGCAAATTAAGCACAGAAACACTCGCCTGTGCTCACACACTTCTGCTCTTCACATTTTTTTTTATAACCAAGATGTCATTTTAATTTAGGAAACAGGAAGAGGGCCAGGGAGCGGCTGATCAAGGACGCCTGGGTTTGGGCCTCTGACTCACCAGTGCCCAGAACACGTACCGTCTTTAGTTTCTTGACGGCCTCCTCACAGATGTGCATCCCTCGAGACTCCTCGACTTCCACATGGCCCAGGTACTGTGGGGGTGGCAAGGGAGAGGAAAGGAGGTAATAGTCAGGCACGATCAGGCTTCTGAGTCCAAAAACAAACGTCAACCCCCACCCCCCTCCCCTCTCACAGACCAATGTCACTGCAGACCAATGAGTGGATGTCAATGAGCGGAAGGCTAGACCCTGCTACCCCACCCATGTGCGTCACAGCACAGTCACACTGTTCACACTCCTGGGGACGGCTGACGTTGTTGCGGGACACCATTGTGTGCCATTGTATGGATGCCAGGAGAGGAAGTCCTGGCCCTTTCCCTCAGCACTGGAGAGGCTCATTCCCCAGGCCCGTCACTCTAGGCCTGACCTGACACAGCAACGGCTGCGGGGCATCTGGACAAATGCAGAGCCTCACCAACTGCCTGATACCACACAAGCGCACACAACTAAACCACAACGCAGCAGACTACAACTTTCTACTTCCCACAAAAGTTTTACTGTAGAAATAAAATTTAAAAAGCTTGAAAAATGAAAAGCTGACATAAAACACTCCCCTAGAATAAATGAGGAAAAAGAGCAGAAAAAGAGGAAAAGCACAGTCCATTAGGCAGGCTGTGGGATGTGGAGTATTTGAGTGTATGGAAAACAGGGAGCTTAGAGACTCCCAGAAGGCAGGCTTCAGAATCCCTGTGTGTGTTTCTCTGCTTCATCACAAGAGCCTTACACCGTCACGTCTGCTCTGGGATCAGCACCACAGTAACGATGCACTACATATAGTGTAGAACTACATGGGATTTACACTATGTCCATCATTTCAACACCCACCATTCTGAGGAACGTGGGGCTTTTCCTGGACTAAAATGGATGTACAAATAAAAAGGCTCATTTAATTGTCACAGTATGTGCTCACAAATACAGTATTTATTGCTTATGCAAACAATATTGTATTAGAATGTAAGCATTGTTTTCTAGATTCACTAAACAAGTGAAAATCCTGTCTGTAAATATACGAGAGTTCAAACCTAGCGGTGTACACTTCAAAAAGAATTCTAAAAAGCTAAACCTAAAATTGATCAGGATCACAACCACACATCTGTATTAATAATCCATCACAAGATGTTTGAGCTCACATTAAGTCTGCGATTCATTCTCTGAGGGAGGTGTAAGGATCTTCATGAATCACAAGATAAAACAGGATTAAATTTGAGATATGTTCTCAGCTCTCCCGAGCTGACATTGCTCATGTTGAATCACTTGTTCAGATAAGACAGTCCAAGAAAAATAAAACAACTAAAAAGTAAACATAAAACTGGGAAAAGACCCAACGATGAGCATCTTCTGTGACTTAAATCTTTGCTTTTTGTCTGTCTCTTCTCTCTCTTCCTTTCAGGTGAAAGACCTTGGTCATATCTGTGCCCTGTATGATAAAATGGGGTTTTCAGTAGCATATTTTGTACAATAGGCAATAGAACAGCCAGGGTTCCAGCGTGTGACCTAGAGAAGGGCAGTATTTAGGAAACACTACTGTTTACAGTTGGAAAGCGAATACGAGAAAGGTCTGAGAGAGTTCACTCAAGTGAGGCAGGGGGGTGCACCGAGCCCCTGCTCAAAGACCCACCTTAACAGCAAAGTTGCACTTCCCGCTTCGCACGGCCTCCTCGTCCGTCTGCCACTGGTGCGGCCGGCTTGACTCAGGCACATACACATCCTTCTTCCTCCGGAAGCTCTGTCGCAGCTTGTTCATCTCTGAGCTCCCTGTGAGAGCAAGAGAGAGCGAGGGGGGGGGGGGGGAGTCTGAGAAAAGGTTGTTTTTATATGAAACCGCAAAAGGTTAAATTCCCTAAAATGCTAAAAGATGTTTTTTTATCCAAGGACAATGCTTGTGGGCAAATTTGGATTATTAAAATCAGTGGATTTAAAAAATCCCAAAAATAAGCATGTAAAATCTTCATGGCTT
>JABJVR010000034.1:4439148-4456274 GCA_025773905.1 Chitala chitala | reverse complement strand
CCTGTTACCACCGCCTTGTGAGACGCTCACATAGCAGACATTACAAGTGACTGTTGGACTGTTTTAGTTTTATAATTAAAATGTTTCCTCACTGCTGACATTTTAGTCACATGTGCTGCAAAAATTTGAAAAAGAATGGTTGCAATGTTGCCCTGTTGAATAAATCAAAAAAGTTACTTACAAGCTTCTAAATCTAGCTGGTCCAGATACTGCTGAGAAATCGAAGGTATTTGTCTGTGAGGTGAAAAAAATTATAGAGCTTTTCTTGTGAAAAAGGTTCATGTTATCACACTGTTGTTGGGTTAGTGCCTTTCTCATATTTTTCTCTACCACTCTTTTACCTTAAGGGTTTCTATTATCATCTAAATGAGGGGGTGTGTAGAGTTGTTAGGTTTGGTGATGAGATTGATGTGCGATAAACATGTATACTGTAATCTCATCACGCAAGCCTCTGTTGCATTGTACACACATTTACACCTGCTTCATAGATGTAATTTACCCACTGTTAACATTTGAAGATGGACGTTATAGGTAGTTAGGTAAAAAATTAAATAATGGCAGAATATAGATTAAGATTACACTGTATACACTTTATTAGATTTTTGCCATTTCAGAATATGTTTGTCAATCCAATCCAAAAGCGCAAGTCCATAGGTGAGACCTAGACCTTTTTAGCATTGGACACTTACACTGCTGAGAAGTGCTGTGCTTCACCATTACATTCGAGTACTTGTGCATACTGTGAATTAAACATGGACTTGTTCTGTTTAAGGGTGTAGTGTGGTGTTAGTATCAGTGACAGAGGCAGACAGTATAGGTCTGTGTTTCCATTGGGCTCCCACAAGCCCAATGGGACACAACACAATGACTTGTCATGAAGGATTTTCAGTCTTTAGCACAGGAGTGGATGGTCTGCTAGCATGAGCAGGTGGAGTGGGATGGAAGAAGACTTTGGAAACCTGATATATCAATGAAGAGTTCATGGAAAAAACAGGAATAGTCATGAATTTAGGAAACTAAATTTTAAACCTAAACTTAAAATTTGAAGACTCATATGTTGTCGTCCCCCCACCACAGTAAAATATATTGAATTGTGCTTTGACATGATTGTTATCAAGCTATTTGTGAATTATGTGGTTGGAATTGAGATACCTGCTATAGGTTAAAAGTTAAAGACAGCAATCTTTTAAAGTAAGTAAATTGAGCAGGACAAAGACTTGTGTACAATGTGTCCAATTTTGTGCAAGTGTAGGCTGAAGCAGAACAGAATCTTGCAGGTGCAGCTAGAAGCAGGATGTAAAAACAAAATCCCACACAGACCTTTAGTAGAGTCTCGCCTTCTTGTCTGTCTGTGTACGGCATTAAACTTGCTTTGGGTTAGCTCAGTGAACATTGTGGTGTCCTACAAATGATTGTTAGCTGCCACTGTAAGAAACGTCGTGCTTAAACAGCCCCCCACCCCTTCCTCCCTTCCTGTCCTGTGGCCGTTCCAGCTCCCAACCACTACTCCACCCCTCCCTGAGGAGCCCAGGAGCCACACCTCTGGTGCCCAGCTGCTCCGCTCCCCAAGCCCGCACACCCTGCTAACCACCCTGTCGGACCCCCTGTACCACCGCCCTCCCTGCCTGCGTCGCAGCCAGTCTGCTGAGCAGCGCCCTTCCCTTGGACATCGCAAGCTACCCGCCATACCCGCAGGTGCTGGCAACGCCAAGTTCCCCTCTGTAATTCGCATCACCCGTGCCCAGCTCCAACAGGTGAATGCCACCCGTCCAGTTGCACCTAACTCCTTGCCCATAGTCCCAGCATGCACCCTTTCTTCTAAGTTGCGTGTCCTTTAACATGTTTCTTTATCATCTCCTAGGAGATCGTCAGCATTTGCTGATTGTGTAGACATTAGACTGGTTCAGTGCTAGAGGTGGATGTCTTTGTTGACTTGAATGGGGACTGGTGTTTGATGCGCAGCTGCCCTCGGGTTTAGGTCACTGGGACATCGTGTTGACTTGTCTTTTGCGGTTTACACCGTCTTTGCCTCTGATGCGGTCTTCCATCCTCTCTCTCCCTCTCTTCTCTAGTTTCCTGCGTGGCCGAGGTGAACATTCGTTGTTCTTGTTGGTCTGTCCACTTTCCTTAACTTTGTGGTTTTATCTTATTGGGAAGTCACTGTCTCTGTTGCACCTTGGCCTTTATGTGTGCGCCGTGTGTTATCCAGTCCACATTCACGTCAATCCTCTTGGTCGCTGTGTCTGTGTATTCCATTGTAGTGTGGCCTGTGATCCTCCTCCCTCCCCGTGATGTGTTGGATTGTGTTTGCACCCCCTCCACCCCAAAAAAAAAAACCTCTACGGACCCAAAATGTGCAAAGAAGATCCTCATTTATCTCACACAGCCCACTGTCTCTTCACGTAAAGTTTTTGACTTTTGTGTCTTTTTATTTCTTGGTCTCTGTGGTTAGCTGACAGCACCCCGTCCTGCTACTTCATCCTCACAGTCTGCTTCAGACGCTGCACCCCCACGCCCCCTACAGGAGAAGCGTGAAGAGGGTGTCCTCTCCTTGGATGGGTTGTCTGACACTGCTTGTTCCAGTGGGCGTCCTTTCAGTCAACCTGGGAGCCCTCCCATTCCTCTGAGGGACACACAGCCTAAAGATGAGATTAGGAACACAGATCCAAGCCCTGCGCCAAGCCTGCAATCATGCTCTGGATTGCCCCAGTATTCACACACCCAAAACCCCCCCAGGTCCCCCCCTACCCCTGCCTTCCCCAACGGACACCTGTCACCCTCTGTTGATAATCGAGGAGGTGATGCAGAGGGGTTCTCTGAACCAAAGCAGGTCAAGGGCGATCCTGGTCATCCCAAAGCGGAGAACATACCCAACCAGTGCCCACAAGAGGAGGCAGGTGGGAACTCAGTGAGGAGTCCTGATCTAGCATCCTTTGGACCACGAAAAGATCCTACCCGTCGACTGAGCCGCATCCCCGTCCTCGAACTCTGCAGCTTGCAGGACTCTCCGCCTGCAGGCTCTGCCAAAGAGAAGCTGCTGCAAAAGAAGGCCTGCCCCACCTCTACATCACTCACATCTGAGAAACGTGTCCCTGCAGCCCTCCTACCTCTGGACCAAGTATCATCTGCCTCCGAAAGGTCCCAGGACGACGAGTCCTACCTGGGCGCCCACTCGGATCAACGAATCGAAGAAGCCCTAAGCTTGTCCTCCTCCTCTGGTCCACTTTCCCGCAGGAGCAAGATCCCTCGACCTGTAGCTACACCCCCTGTGTCGCAACTATTGACTGCGCAGTTTGTGCCACACCCTCCCCCTGGCAAGCCCCCTAACCGTTCTGCTGTAGAATTCAGGTAAGACAGTGTTTGCTGTGTTCTAAGTTTAATGTGTTCTAAGAAAAACTTGGCGGTGGCATAGAATCCAAAAGGTTTAACTGGATATATGCGGTCACCACTACCCTTTAGGCTACGGCGCCTCCGGATCCGTGCAAGCAGTGCTAGCGACGCAGAGCTGCTCACCTGTCTGGCCCAGCTGGTGCAAGGAGGTGGGGGCGCCCCTCGCGCACGGGGCCCCGCTCTTGTGAGGGCGTCATCACATGCTGCTCCCTCACCACACAGGAGTTCCAGTGCCTCTCCACGAAGCTCCTCCTCCCTGCAGCGCTCTGTCAGTTCCTCCCCCTCTCGCCACGAACTTCGAGGCAGCAGTGCCAACCTGGGGCTCAGCCAGTCTCCACCCAGCCTCTCGGGTTCCCCCCCGCTGCGTCGTGCTCACACCCAGGAAGGCTGCTGTGGGCGGCAGGCACGCTCTGGTTCCTTACATCAGGCTCGAGGCAAAGGTTGCAGCCGTGAAGCCAAAGGCGGCCTTAAGCTCAGCAGATAGTCCCCATGGCCTCCTGGATGGGCTTCTGACAGATCATAACAGCGACTGTGAGCCTCAACACTAGTGGTACAGTTACCTGGGTCTTCCTCTTCTTCACTTTGGATCCTGTCAGCTTTTCTGGAAATATTTTCACACCTCTCATTTCACCAAGACTTCACCTCTCTCTCTCTCTCTCTCTCTCTCTCTCTCTCTCTGTCACACACACACACACACAAAAAAATACACATACACACACACACACAAAAATACACATACACACATTCAGTTTATTTCTCTAACACCACAGATGGTACTTTATCAGTATTCTTTTTCCCCTATACACTTATTTATAAAGAAAAGGACAAAGAAGCACTGCTCTTTAGAACAGGACTATACAGCTTTGGGAGCCCCTAGGACAGTATCTGCATGCTTTTTCTTGTGTCTAATGAGAATACTGGTACAAGTCTGGAGAGTTAAGCTGGAGCCAATACCGGATTCTCGTGTGCACAAATTGCAGAGTCGAGTCAGGGTATGCACACCCCTGTGAAGCCATTGCAGTGCCGGAAACAGGGCCAGGCTGGCCCAAGTCAAGAGCAGGGTCCGACCTCACCAGACTACGTTTTTAGCACATCACAACGGTGTGATTAGCTGGGGTGTTTCTGTTTCTGGAGTGGAAGCAGCAGGTTCAGTTTGAGTTAACACAGTGTACTTTTTTGTGTTATGTTCAATTCAGTTAGAAATGAAAAGTACACAAAACAGTTTTATAAGGAGTGAGCATTATTCAGCGTCAGCAGAGGCTGAGCAGTTGGTAATAGCATGTACTGTTCAGTCGAGTTAAATGTTGGCGTTATGCTGTATTGTTTACTTTATTAAAATTTTAAAAATTGCATATGCCTCAGAATTATTTTACAAAATCACACTAGAGCTCGCACATTGACGTGACATTGGCTGCTTGGTCTGAATAGAAAATACAGTGTGACTCGGAGGGGTAAATCAGAAAGGAAAGTGCGTTTTGAGATGTACGTGCAGTATCGGCACGTTTAGCGGGTGTTTGGAATAACAACGCCGCTCTTTACCATTATATGAATACATGTATATTTCATCACATGAGCAATCAGCTAAATGAAGATAATGATGTGAATTCCATCTCTTAAACTCCATTTTCACAAGCTAACACATGCAGTCATGCCACTCTGTTTGTACAGGTTTTTATTTACACGACCCAAGTTAACAAACGCCTTTTTCTGAGCAGTACTTGCTAAATTAGGACAGGACTGGGACTGTGCTGGCTTTTTCAGCTCCAACCTGGCCCAGTAGTTTGTTTAGATGCGATCCATTGCTGCATGTTAGTGTTCGCATTTGGAGCAAAACGGTTACGATCTTTGTAAGTGTCGCTAATTGTTTGACGTGATCTGGCACAAAAGGGTCCCCACGCATCCTGGCTCTCCATTACAAGCTGATTGCAGATCCAGTTAGAAGAACATCGATATTCCCCAACTGTTCTGCAGTTGTGCTAGTGAGGACTTCTGGTTGATTTTATACAAGCTCAGTTGTTGTATAGGAGTCTGGTTTTGGAGCATGTATATTTATTGAGAAAGCATTGTGGTATTTATTTATTTATTTATTTTAGATTTAATATTTATGTACCCAATTTATTTTATGGCAGTTGTTTAGAAAGGTCATTGAAGTAGGTCCTGGGTAATATAGCAGACAGCAGGCTTGTGTTTGTGGTTACTAGGTGCATGCCTTTTCTCCATTGGTTTAAATTTTTTGCCAGTAGAATCCATTCTTCTTGAAAATAGATTCTCCTTTATATTTCTGGCAATAGTGGAGTACATTGTCATTGTACAGGGATGCTGGGGGGAGCCAAGGTTAAGATCATCCAAGAGGAAAGCTTATAATTTGCTTATTTTTTAAAGAAGCTCCTCAGAAGATCAAATGCGCAGCCTTGTTCCACACGTTCCCTCAAGTCTGGTTAAAAAGGCTGTATTCAGCCTGTTCCCACACCATGAAAAAAAAACACCATTCTTCAGATATTCTGCAAACAGTATCTCTGACAGTTAGACAGGGGAAATCAGTTCAGTGCCACATCAAGTGCCTGTGCGTGGTGTTCCTTGTGCAAGATCCTGGAATAAAAAAGCTCCCTTTGAGCTGTGCGTTTTACATTTGTGTGGTGCGTGATCTGCTGTCCAGGGTCAGGTGGAGTGCAGGTCTGTGATGCATTTCAACTCCACAGGCAGCCAAACCTCTGCACTCCTGGTTTTAAAAGACATAAGTGCAGATAATGTCCAGGTCTTTTACTGTTCTTTGTTAATTTGAAGGAGATCAAGTATTACATTTTTCAAAAAGAAAGGATGCACGGTTAATACTTCGCTTTGCAGTGTTTTGCACTTTTGAGGGCCCCTTAAAAATGAGTGTCACTTCAATCAAAATCAAAAGACTGTAATTGTAATTACTTTAATAATGCAGTATTAAGTCGTTCAGTAAACACTGAGCTTTGGACAAAATCTGTTTTGTCAGCTTCTAGTGGTAGTCAGTGTCATATCCCTGCCAGGGTCTCTGACACTCTTAATTTATCTGTAGACACAAGCTGCTTTGAGTACATCAAAAACAGACCTTGATCTGTAAGAGATTTGTATCTAATAAAGTGTGGTATTGACTATATGCCAACTGCACAGAAATAAGTATTATCCACATATGGTAAGGTGAGGTGCACAGAGTTAATGAAAAAGTGTTTAAATCCACTGTAAATTAATGGTTTGTCATCACAAACTTCAGGCAGCAGTGATAAAATGGTTCAGAGAGAACCTGCATACATCTCCTTCTTGCTATATAAAGAGAACCACACTGATACACCTGCATGTATTTTACCTGCCCTGGCCATTTTCAAATTACTGTAACTGTAAATGGGCAATTTTGATACCTGATATAAGCATCTTTAGTTTACGTGCCTCCATGGTTTTTCTTTTCTACTGTTACATGATGTCTGCAGGGCTGGATTATCCATTAGGCTAAAGTAACACCTAGGGCCCTGGAGATGTAGGGGCCCATGCAATAGTGTGTTTTTTTTTTTTTTTTTTTTGAAACATATCTTTTATGTAGTCATAATGGTGCCTGGCAATACCTCTTCATTTTCTCTGCCATAGAAAATGAAAGGATAATGATAACATAATACACCCCAGCAATGGTGGTGCATGAGCTAGTTGTTCTTCCATAACTTTATTGCGCCTGTGCACTGACTGAAGTCTAGGGGGCTGGTTAAGGCTTAATCCAGCCCTGGATCTCTGACACCTTTGCTTTAGGTCACAAAAAAATTGCAAGCATGAATTATAGGCATTTATTACTGAAGTACTTGTGTCAGCAGAGTATGAAGTTCTTTACATGTCTGTATATCAGCAAAATTTTGCATATAATATATAATTTACTTTGCATTGCAGGACAATTTTTTACAATTTTATGATCTGTAAATGTGTTAGTGGCACATATTGCAAAGAAAGCATAAACATTCGTGATTAAATGTGATTGGTCAGAGCTATCTAGCGCTCCTAACGAACCCACACATATTGATCACATTCTTGACAAAATGACTGATTAGTTCCTTTGTTAGTAAATATTAGGTACATGTAGCATTCACTCATGACTCTGTACCTGCACACTTTGGCAGTGACGCATCAGTGTCTATAATACTTGTGATGTGACATGAACCGTGATTCTGCCTCGCAGAGCCAGGCGGTTAAGATGGAAACACGGTATGTAGGGCCCTCTTTTGCTGTCCTCCTCCTCTTCTCTCTGTCTCCTTGTCTTTCCTGTTATAATCTTGATGTAAGAGCCCAAAGGACACATGCTTTGCCCATCACAGAATAAGCAGCAGCACATCTTCTGTACTGTACCCATCTATGTACACCTCCCATGAGAAAGAGAGAAAAGACTCTATCCTCCCTCCACCTGTCTGTGTGTATATAATAATGCTGCTGCTTTGGACCCACCGCTCCCTGTGTGCGTGCGTGCGTGCGTGCGTGCGTGTGTGTGTAATATGTGGAAATGTACACTTGTATAGCTACTACCAAGATTGCTGCAACTTTGACTGCATAATTAACATATCTAAGAAAAGCGTTTACAAATATTTCATGTTAATTATGATAACGCTCTGTTTGATCATATGCATTTGCAAAGAATGCTAGTAAACAAAGGCTTGGCTTTTGTAAAGCAAATCTTTCATATTTCCCAAACGATATTTCCACTTTGTCAGTAACATTTAGCTTGTCGCCCTCAATCCCTCCAACAAATCAAACTGCATCCCATCTCCATTTTGCCAGTGTTCCATGTTTTCCCTGTTTGACTAGAGAAATCAGCCTTTGACACTTTCGATACTGAATGGGCCTAATGGTCGAATCAGGAATGGTTCTTAGGGCTCAGTGACTGACACACACACACTCACCCCCTGCCACCACCATAGAAAACAAAATACCGTTTTCTGAACCTAGTGATGCTTACAGAAAATGTGGATACGCTTGGTTCATTCCACAATCACGTCTCCTTTATTGATTTTTTTCAAACATCTTCCAGTTTCCTGCATAAATTTCCCCCTCATGATATTTTGTTACATTAATTAATGTGAAGTCATGGGAATTGAATGTAATGAATGGGTTACATTGTATATAACAGTTGTAATTATTTGTCAATTTTTCGTTTGTACCATATCAATATCTTGTACAGTGTTTTTGTTTCTTTAAAAATTATTTTGTATTTTATTTTTATAAACTGGTTATAAATAAATATAACTCAGCATGCTGACAAAGTGTCATGCCCTTTTAACTGGTGTCGTCTTTTCTAATGGAACATGCCAGGTTTCAGATGACTATGATGCAATGTTAACTAGCTTTTTCTTTGTTTCGTCCTACAGTACTTGATGCGACTCGTTAATGACGCTACATTATGTTGCAGACTAGCTCCTGCCACCCAACCCCAGGAACACTCATTGGTTTTTTGATGACTGGCTCTTGGTGTGCATTCAGTTCTGCATAAGTAGTGTGCATTTATTGATCCTTAACTGATTTGGCTAGGGCACGTCTATGAAAATGAGGTGACTACATGGAGCAAAGCTCATGAACTGAAAACTGACGCCAGTGACTCACTTGACCTGCAGTTAGACAACACGGGTTTTGTTACAGTACTGCACAGCAAGACTTTGCCTCTTGTTCAGCATTAGAAAAGTTGCAATTTGCACAAAAAGGAATCATGTTTATGGCCGAGTATGTTTGTCACATACAAGGAATTTGTTCTCTGCATTTAACCTGTCCTCCTGGGGGGAGCAGTGGGCAGCCACATGCAGCACCCGGGGAGCTGGGGTTTTGAGTGTCTTGCTCAAGAACACACCTGGCTGGGCTGCGTTTCAAACTGGAATATTTCTGCATCCCGGTCTGATTACCCATTCACTGACCAGGCCACTAAAAAAAATCCATGCTGTATTGGTTAGTGTTTTTTGTGCCAACATACCTTCACAGCAGCTAGTTAAACACACATCCTCATCATAGGATTCCTGCCATCATGTGTTAACTTAATTTTTCAGTATAATATTGTGATCAGTGGGATCTTACCACAGCTAAACTACTGTCATTCCTTTACCTTTTTTTCTGAACATCTTCAAAGGGGTATGTATATCAGCAATACATTTACAACTGATTACGGTGTGTATGTGATATGTAGTAAGATCTAAGTAAACATTTGAACACTTGTATCTTCCCAGACGCCTAGGAGCCTTAGGTGTCAATGCACGCACAATATTGTAGTACTGAGATTCAAGTATTATCATTTTTGTAATGATCATTACAAGCACGCAGTCATGTTATTTTCACTGCCATGTTTCTGTTCCATGTACATGTTCTGTGGATACTTAACAACAGTGCACACACTGAACTTTGACCAGCTTATTACCAGCTTTTAGAAGGGTGTTTTTTTTTTTTCCACTGAACATCCACACCCTTTGTCAACCACTTTTGTATCCACTCTGATGTCATTTTCCCTCAAGGCCAAAACAATTCTTCTTGGATTTTCTCCATTACAAAAGCAGTGTTAACAGTAGACTCAAACACACACACACACACACACACACACACACACAGAGACAGAGTGTATTATATATCATTACCTTAGTAAAATGGTGGACAGGATGAAACAAACAGTCATATGTCATATTAAAGTTTGTATTATTAACAAAGATAAAGTTAGTGTAGTTCTCTGCATTATAGCAACGGAAGACTTGCTGCTCTGTACATAGTAATTTATTACATGTGTTAATTCACATAGGCTATTGCAGCATGTTTGTGTAGTGTAGCATTCCCAGGATGCCTACTTATTGTCTATCTGTGTAATTTCCCCTGGTGCAGTCACCAGGTGCTGTGTCACATGTGTGGAACCTCCCATAAATCTTGTGACACTGAATATTAGCAGTGTAAATGCGACTAATATATATATAAAACACTACAGAACTTAGCATGTATTGATATCACGTGTATTGCTGCTAATAGACACAGATTCCATACTGGTGTTATGAGTGAGATAAAATAGCATTGGCCTAGATTGGGTGAGGTAAAAGACAGGCTAACAAGTTGGGTTTTGTGGCTACACTGGGACAGTAGCAACAACTATGATATCACCCCTAGGTCTAGGCAAGCAATTGATTGGTTCCAGGTTTGTAAGGCTCTGGGCTAATCCTATTGACTGGTTTGTGGTGCTGACGGCATCAACTCGGTTTGAAACCTGAAACCTCCCTCCATCCAGTGCAATATCTACATATATATATATGAACAACTACTGTCAGTGAGCATTCAGGCCTTTTAATAAAGGGCTCTTAAACTTTTTAATCCAAAGACTGAGATGTAGATAAGATTACCACTTTGTGACCCAATAACATAAACATTGTTTTCTACTCTGTTTAATAATTACTTTGGCAACAAATCACCAGCAAGTCCATGACCCAATTTGGGTCGTGACCCATACATTAAGAAACGCTGCTTTTAATGATCATGATAAAATGTGGATGTCCAGCTATTTTCAAGTAATGTTCGTTATTCGTCTGCATTGTGATCGGTTAGGCTCAAACTGTTAACAATAAACAAAATAATCATTTAATATTTACATACATTTTGAGCTAAATAATTATCATTTAAAAAATACCATGACAAAATATGTATTATTACATGACTTCATAGAATGCTTTTCCTCCAACTGAACGCAAACAACATTGAAAATTAGTCGCAAGCTACTGTTGGTAATACATGCCTTTATAATAAATTTTCGATTGACAATATCACCACGTCTGTGTGTGTGTGTGTGTGTGTGTGTGTGTGTGTGTGTGTGTGTGTGTGTGTGTGTGTGTGTGTGTGTGTGTGTGTACACAACGTATAAAGAATAAGGACAATTTTCCAAAATGATCCTCACAATCAGAATATTCTAAAAACTAGATACGAAAAATCGAAGAGCACTAATAAACGAAGTTGAAAAGCTTTAGTTAATAGATAATGTATCAGGCTTTCTTCATTCGATCTATTCTAAATGGTCGATTCGATACTGAAAACTAATATCACATATAATATTGCATGCTTGCTCATCTGGATCAACAAGTTTTAAACGTAGGGGCGGGAGTGCACGTTTTCAATTCCCTTTCATTTTGCTGAACTGATTGTTCGTCATTATACCATTCTTTATTATGGTAAACAAAAAAGGTATAAACTGTACCCTTCTCCGATACAGCATTCAGATTATTGTGTAGTGAAATCATGGTTACTTTTTGGCAGTTATTCTCTTGAAGTCATGTCGAGATGCTTATTTATCGTCATTTAAACCTGGGTCTTTTAATCTTAAATAACTGTTAAAGTAAAATATCAGAATCAGCACAGTTTATTGTACTCACCGAAGTCGGTTTTAAACTAACATACAATTCAAATAAGTCACTAAGGTGCACTTACTGAATATCACATTAACGACGCGATACCGGCCGTGTGCGAAAAGCATGCACTGTATAGAAATGCCTAGGAAATCTATATAGAATGCGTGACGTTTTTAGGCAAAGCATGAGATGTCTGTGTTATTTTAATATGCTATATACTTTCCCTAGGCATTGTATATAATACAAATGTGTTATACAGAACGAGTGCTATTTAGGCAAAGTATGAAAACAGAGTCATGAAAAAGTATTTATTGAAAATACGTATATGAAAAAAATACAAAATAAAGTATAGGACTTTAGTCGATCGTCACGTGTCTCGCCTCATGACAATTAAAAGGTCACTAGCGGGAGTATTTTCTACTTTGCCGGTTTGCTTTTTGGCATTGCATTGAATGTCTAGGAAATGTGTAAAATATTAGTCTTTTCACACTTTGACGTTCCATGTTTAGCATTTTATAGATTTCCTAGGCGTTGAATACAATGCCTAATCTCACACACTGCCAGTAACATATACAGAGCAACGGTACGAAACCAATGTGCAACACAATGTTGATTTGCGGTCCTTTATCGCGTAAAACTCAACTTTTTCTGAACGCTTCCGATCCGTGAGTGTCCCATCCGTGAGTGTCGAGAACGGTTCTAATTTGCATATTCTTGACTTGTCTGATTCAAAGCACAACACTGCTGACTAGTAATGCAACCTGTGCGTACATTAAAAAGTATAAACTGTGTTGTGCATTACTATTACGGCTCTCATAAATTTGCAATTTACAATGTAATTAGTTTACAAGTACTTAAACCCAACTACAGACGATCGGACATCACGAAATTTCAGTGCACTGCATTCGTGTACTACCGCAAGGCTTGACAGCACGGTAGGAAGTGACGCCTGTAAAGGGCGAAAAGTTTTACTGCTGCATGTAGAAAGCGAAAATATCGTGCGGAGAAAAACACGTCGACTTGAGACGCTGTATAGGTATGTGTATATTTAATGCAGTTTATAGATGCATAGGAAATTAAGTCATGATAAGCAATACTTAACATAACTGCTCATACGTATGAAGTTTCGCTGCATTGTTTATTTTGAGATTTTCTGTAAACTGGTATTCAGAGAATATGGACATCAAAATGTGCGTAGCAAGCAAGCGGGAATCAGCTGATTAGGTCTTGCAGTATGCGGAAAGTTGTTGAAAGGACAGCGTTAACTTAAATGTAGGACCTCAGCGTGCTCTTCTTGTTCTAAGAGAGAGCAAATTATGTTTGACAAGAGACAAGCCTTCTTGGGCTGTTCATCTTACTGTGCGTGACAAGGGGGATGTGGCAGAATTTTTACCAGCCAAAGAATGAAATTTGCTCAGCAGTATCTTGTAAATTTATTGCATCTGTATCGTCTGTGTGCTGAACTGAGCAAATAACAGCAAGAGGACGATCTCTTTGTGACATTAAACCATGCACTCAATTATTTACTACTTACTAGTTAGGGTATTGCAGTTGCGTTACAAAGGAGCCGTCGAGCATTTGATCACATTTCGAAACTTGCCTCAGTGTACATCCGAATCTGTATGTTTTTGTGCATCGTAGTTAGCTGCGTAACAACTAGTTCGCCCAACGCCATGCTTTCAGACAACACGTTTATACAGAGGCCTCGTCCATACAACCTTACAATGTGAGCATCTAACTCTTAATAGAATAGAATAGAATTCAACTTTATTGTCATTACACATGTATAGATACAGGGTAACGAAATACAGTACATAAATATAATTAACTAAAACATTTTCAGATTCTTATCACTGTAAAATTGAAGATGCGTTTATTACAACCCATTTTTTTCCAACGCATGTGATTTTTTAAGTGCATAACTTACGTTGCTGTGTCAGTAGCAAAAAGGTAAACATGAAGTATGTGAAACCACATTGCCAGCTGTCAAGTCAAAAATTTGACAGTCTTTAAATTTCTGCTATACTGCTTTAACTAAAAAAAAAAACTATCCACTTACACATCGGTGTTTTTTAAACCGTAAGTAGTATATGCTGCCTAAGTACATCATCAAATCTGATAACACATTAAGCCTGTGGTTTTCAACCTTTTTGGTTTGTGTACCTCCTGCAAGATCTTTTCTCTCTATAGTACCTCCTGACGTTTTATGTGCATTTTGTAAACTTGTGAAGGTTTTTTTTTTTTCAAAAGAATTTGAGGATTGTGTCAAAAATATTTTCTGTCAAGTTGTGTAGTTAATGTAAAGTACCCCCTGAGATTCTGTTGAGCACCCAATGCCTGCATCCTTCTGAGAGTCACTGATTTAAGGCATACATGTTATTAAAATGCGTGTTGAAATTTTACTTAAACTCCATGATCGAGGCTTCGTCTGCATTCCGTTCTGCATTGACAGCTCGTCATCTGGTTGTTTGTAGTAGGTGCTGAGTGGTTACGTTATGCGCAGTTATACGATCACGCTATTTAGTATGTGAAAAAGACTAGTGACACGATTTTTTTCTTTTTCTTGCATGGCCATCACAGATAAAACAATGATAAAATAGCATAATACATATTTATATGTAATAATATTTAGTGTTCTGTGTTTTAGCCCGAACATGTGTTGCTTTTAAAAGATTGTTGGCCAATGTTTCAAATGCTGCAGTACAGCTACAAACCCGTCAAATGACTGCGGGATTTCCAAACATTGTATATAGTCACTTTCTTGTTTGTAAGGAATTAACAAACGTTTAAAATTTCATAACTTATGGTTTAATATTAAATATATTCTCTCTACCCCCTTACTGTGAGCATTGGTCTGTGCGTGTGTGTATGAAATCTTTAATAATATATATAAAATCGTGTGTGTATATATAAAATGCAACCGCAAGAGTTTTGACACTATAATACAGCAAATCAGTGCAGCGTTCAAAGCGCCTTAGTGACACAGCGTGGCCCTGGTTTCGCGTCAGCTCTAAACGCTCTTTTACCTCCTTTCTTCCGTCGATCTGACCATGCGCACATTTATTACCATATTTAACTGGAGGCTGGATTAGTATAACGTTGTGGTACATCATACATTTCACTTTTCCTTAGAAACAGTTGGCATAACTAAGTGTCATTTTGGAAGTAAACATTATTTTTAATCTGCAGTTTATTTATGTATTTATTTTTTTCGCGTTGTGGAAAACGAAAAAGTTTGAAAGTTGGTAATTCGACAATGGTTGTAAAGAAATTCCGTAATGATTTTTGCTCACTTTTTATTTTTTAAAAATGACCAAAGTATGACCAAAGATTGTTATAGCGTACTAAAAATAAAATTATACTTACTCTATGAACAGTAGGGATCTATTCTAATAAAACTTCACGGAAAACTGTTAAGGCATAAAAGCGACTGATTATTTTGTGAAACACGAATCATGAATTTAAAAAAAAAAGTGTGCGATATCGTATGCAGCTGTAGGGCAAGTGAGTGAGCTGGTAAAATGGTGATTGTCGCTGGGAGAACCTCACTTTCTAGGCCTCTCCAGCCTGGCGGAATTTCCCTGCAGGGACAGATAGAGGGTATACTGTAATTTACTGGAGTCCACAGGCAGCGGAATGACCATATATGGAAATGGAAGTGGGCGTGGCCAATGTATTGGATTGGGTCACAAGACTTGCAAGATGAGAAAGAATGTTGTCCTTTAGTGTGCGCACGCGTTTATTCCGCGAGGAAGGGCGAAGTCAGGTTTTTTTTTTTTTATGTCGTTAGTTGTGCAATCGGAACTCAAAAATGTGCAACAAGAGAAACGACATGTTTTTATTTAAAATATTTCATAATTAATTGACGATTTTCTATTTTCACAGGTTGTTTGCACGGGTTTCAGTGCGACATATTTTCTTGATTTGAAAATAAAAGTAGGGAGTGTACGGTATTGCTCAGCCCTGGAAATGCATGCAGTAAAGCTCTCGATTGCAAACTGGATGCGTGGACCTCGCAGTGATTCTGCTGTGGGAGTTCTCGGGGACACGAGATCTAAACATTGTAATGGTAAGACGTTGCATTTAATTGCTTCATCTTTTAATCTCTAAACGAATAAATCAAAGTGCATTATTGCAAACGAATGAAGATATTTTAACTGAAGTTGCATTGCTGCGACTGGTTGCAAACAACTGCGCAGTTAACTGTGTACGTGTATTTTAAACACCCATTATATGTTACTTAATTCTGAAACTAATAGGCCTGCAGTTGCACTGTATGTAACTTTTGATTATTCGTCTCCTTGGTGTCTGTTACTCGGTAATCGGTTTTATGTATTATATCGATGCGATTTTGCATGACAATTGCGGTAGAGTGGTAGCCGTCAAATAATCCGCCTGCAACAAAAGATGTTTGGTAAATAGCGCTGAGCTGGCTGGCTGCGGCGGGGGTCCTGGGAGGGTCCGGTTGGGTAAAACGGATGCTCTTTTTTCGTTTTACGGGAGGACCTCTGTTGTGAGGGACAAACTGCATGCTCTGTTCCAGCGGTCCACTGCAGAATTGCTTCAGTCCAGTGTAGATGAGGATTAGGTAACCACCTTACACTTTACAAGTTTAATAATCCCCGCGTTCACTGGGTTCGAAGTTGTGTGACTTCCCTTTATTGTGGTTTTCTGAAATGTTCAGCCATTATATATCCTCTCATGCTAGCTACAACTGCTATCAATTATGTATCAGGTGACTGCTCTTGTAAAATAACTTTGACATGCATTACTGATTGGTCGCTATTTGTCATGGCTTGCGTGACATTCTTACACTGTGCTTCAATAATGAGATGTAATATGGCTGTGTACAGGCATGTGTATTTTTTGCAGTCACCTTGACAGCTGTCTGTTTAAATATTCTCTTAGGTTTTCGTTTTAGTATGCGGTAAAATAAGCACACTTTACGAATAATGACTGCCCACGTAATTTATGTACGTATCGATCCAGTATTCCAGTACTGCATACGTACTGGGAAAACTGCGGATGTAGATAGTTGGAACATTCGCTGGATGGTTGTTTGGCGCCGTACGATACGTGTACACAGGACAGCGTAATACTTATTCAAACTGAACGCACATGTACCCCCACCCCACCCCACTACAAATGCATATTTGACTTCGGTGATTTCTTCTTCTTTTATTATTATTGTTGTTGTTGTTATTGAAGTTTTCAGAAGTCTCTGATTCAGATGCAGTAACTTAATACACTTGCTACTTAAAATAAAAACGCTGTAGAACCAACGCAAATCTAGGTAAATAAAACAACAGTTCCTCTATGGTAGGGTTTTTTGTCTGTTACAAAGGATTTCATTAAACGTGTTGAATGCTTATTGTATTTTTGTAT